>CM076569.1:987775593-987960699 GCA_034641835.2 Pinus albicaulis
GCTAGCAGGTTATGAGTGTGAAGAAAAAATTGAGATTTGGCGATACTTAGCGAGGTGCAGAGGCTTCGGAAAAAAATGTTCGGGATTGTTAAGAATTTCTTCGGAGAAATAATACATTTACGAGAGGGATTAAATCGAAAAGAACGACCAACAAATCGCCAAACATTAACACAAATATTTTACCGGGAAAACCCCAAACTCCGGGGAAAAACCCAACCAATGAAATTTCATTAAACATTGGCCAAAACCCTTGCCAATCCGGCCAAGTGAGCCTTCACCACTCACCTCTAGGCCTACCTTACAATGAAGTATTCCCAGCCTTTTATAGGTTCCATTACATGCAATACCATGGGCTGAAAACCATGGGTGCACAATACCATGTGCCCCAAAACCACTACTATTTACCCTAGTCAACATTGACTTTATCCCGAGTCAAGTTTACCTAACAATTCCCCCCTTAAACTTGACTTGGGGATTATTGACTAAATCCAGCCAAACCTGCTAGATGAGACAACCCCGCTCACTCTAGCTCTTCCCCCCTCAAATTTTTACCCAAGGTAATTGTTAACTTGACATCCCCCCTATCACCTAGGTCTAACCCAGACTTTACCAGTGATTACCCAGGGGTACGCATGCCATACCAGGTCTTACAGCAGTATGCCCATTTACATATAAAAAATTAACTCCATTATAATAATTTTTTTTTTGTTTCATTGTTACTGTCTTTGTACATATGAAATCAATGTCCATATAAAAAGAACCCATCTACCGGATTACATGGGTCACCAGCCTCTGTAACCGCCAGTCCTCTAGGAGTTCTCTTCAGATACATGGTTCATCAATTAATTAATCCACGTGCAAACATCCTCTCATCTTTGAATTTCTCGAACCAACTTCTTATCACTGCTAGTCGCCAGATCTGAGTTGTGGCAGCACCGTTGTTCTCTTTATCCATTGAGAAACTCTCCATGGAATTCCCCATGGAATCAATCAATTGGATATTTTCTATTTCCTAGAAACACCATGCTCCGTATGGCCAGATCTGCAAAAGGCTGCATTGATTTCTCCATTCACAGGCCAATAAAACCCTTGGCTGCAAAAGCATCCCTTTGAAGCCAAATATGGCTCTGATACCATTTGTTAGGAATTACTATAGAAATAAAATATTTACTGAGAGAATAATACACATACAAAACCCAGCAACAAATCACATAAACATAAACATAATGTTTAACCAGGAAAACCCCAAATCTGGGGAAAAACCCAACCAATGAAATTTCATTAACCATTGGCCAAAAAACCCTGGCCAATCCGGCCAAGTGAGCCTTCACCACTCACCTCCAAGCCTACCTTACAATGAAGTATTCCAAGCCTCTTATAGGCTCCATTACATGTAATACCATGGGCCAAAACCATGGGTGCACAAAACCATGTGCCCCAAAACCACTACTATCTACCCTAGTCAACATTAACTCTACCCTGAGTCACGTTTACCTAACAATTCCCCCCTTAAACTTGGCTTCGGGATTATTTACTAAATCCAGCCAAACCTACTAAATGAGACAACACCGCTCACTCTAGCTCTTCCCCCCTCAAATTTTTACCCAGGGTAATTGTAAACTTGACATCCCCCCTATCACCTAGGTCTAACCCAGAATTTACCGGAGATTACCCAGGGGTACGCATGCCATACCAGGTCTTACAGCAGTATGCCCATTTACATGTAAAAAATTAACTCCATTATAAAAATATTTTTTTTGTTTCATTGTTGCTCTTTGTACATATGAAATCAATGTCCATATAAAAATAACCCATCTACCGGATTACATGGGTCACCAGCCTCTGTAACCGCCAGTCCTCTAGGATTTCTCTTCAGATACATGGTTCATCAATTAATTAATCCACGTGCAAACATCCTCTCATCTCTGAATTTCTCGAACCAACTTCTTATCACTGCTAGTAGCGAGATCTGAGCTGGCAGCACCATTGTTCTCTTTATCCATTGAGAAACCCTCCATGTAATTCCCCATGGAATCAATCAATTGGATATTTCCTATTTCCTAGAAACACCATGCTCCGTATGGCCAGATCTGCAAAAGGGTGCATTTATTTCTCCATTCACAAGCCAATAAAACCCTTGGCTACAAAAGCGTCCCTCTGAAGCCAAATATGACTCTGATACCATTTGTTAGAAATTTATCGGAGAAATAATGAATTTACCGAGAGGAATAATAATCATGAAAAACAACCAGCAACAAATCATAAACATTAACACAAATATTTTACCGGGAAAACCCCAAACTCCGGGGAAAAACCCAAACAATGAAATTTCATTAAACATTAGCCAAAACCCTGGCCAATCTAGCCAAGTGAGCCTTCACCACTCACCTCCAGGCCTACATTACAATGAAGTATTCCCAGCCTTTTATAGGCTCCATTACATGCAATACCATGGGCTGAAAACCATGGGTTCACAATACCATGTGCCCCAAAACCACTACTATTTACACTAGTCAACATTGACTTTATCCCGAGTCAATTTTACCTAACAATTCCCCCCTTAAACTTGACTTGGGGATTATTGACTAAATCCAGCGAAACCTGCTAGATGAGACAACCCTGCTCACTCTAGCTCTTCCCCCCTCAAATTTTTACCCAGGGTAATTGTTAACTTGACATCTCCCCTATCACCTAGGTCTAACCCAGACTTTACCAGAGATTACCCAGGGGTACGCATGCCATACCAGGTCTTAGAGCAGTATGCCCATTTACATGTAAAAAATTAACTCCATTATAATAATATTTTTTTGTTTCATTGTTGCTCTTTGTACATATGAAATCAATGTCCATATAAAAAGAACCCATCTACCAGATTACATGGGTCACCAGCCTCTGTAACCGCCAGTCCTCTAGGAGTTCTCTTCAGATACATGGTTCATCAATTAATTAATCCACGTGCAAACATCCTCTCATCTCTGAATTTCTCGAACCAACTTCTTATCACTGCTAGTCGCCAGATCTGAGCTGTGGCAACACCATTGTTCTCTTTATCCATTGAGAAACCCTCCATGGAATTCCCCATGGAATCAGTCAATTGGATATTTCCTATTTCCTAGAAACACCATGCTCTGTATGGCCAGATCTGCAAAAGGCTGCATTGATTTCTCCATTCACAGGCCAATAAAACCCTTGGCTGCAAAAGCGTCCCTTTGAAGCCAAATATGGCTCCGATACCATTTGTTAGGAATTACTGCAGAAATAAAATATTTACTGAGAGAATAATACACATACAAAACCCAGCAACAAATCACATAAACATAAACACAATGTTTAACCAGGAAAACCCCAAATCTGGGGAAAAACCCAACCAATGAAATTTCATTAACGCTTGGCCAAAAAACCCTGGCCAATCCGGCCAAGTGAGCCTTAACCACTCACCTCCAGGCCTACCTTACAATGAAGTATTCCCCGCCTTTTATAGGCTCCATTACATGCAATACCATGGGCTGAAAACCATGGGTGCACAACACCATGTGCCCCAAAACCACTACTATTTACCCTAGTCAACATTGACTTTATCCCGAGTCAATTTTACTTAACAATTCCCCCCTTAAACTTGACTTTGGGATTATTGACTAAATCCAGCCAAACCTGCTAGATGAGACAACCCCGCTCACTCTAGCTCTTCCCCCCTCAAATTTTTACCCAGGGTAATTGTTAACTTGACATCCCCGATATCACCTAGGTCTAACCCAGACTTTACCAGTGATTACCTAGGGGTACGCATGCCATACCAGGTCTTACAACAGTATGCCCATTTACATGTAAAATTAACTCCATTATAATATATATTTTTGTTTCATTGTTGTTGTCTTTATACATATGAAATCAATGTCCATATAAAAAGAACCCATCTACCTTGACACATGGGTCACCAACTGTGAACCGCCGCCTTCTAGGATTTCTCTTCAAATACATGGTTCATCAATTAATTAATCCACGTGCAAACATCCTCTCTCATCTTTGAATCTCTCGACCAACTTCTTATCACCGCTAGTCGCCAGATCTGCCAAGTTTTACCTAGGCAGCATCTACTGTTTTCTTTATCCATTGAGAAACCCTCCATTTAATTCTCCATGGAATCAACTGACTGGATATTTCCTATTTCCTAGAAACAGTTGGATCCGTATGGCCGTATCCGCATTTTCGTATAGTTTATTTCTCCATTCACAAGCCAATAAAACCCTTGGCTACAAAAGCGTCCCTCTGAAGCCAAATATGGCTCCGATACCATTTGTTAGAAATTTACCGGAGAAATAATAAATTTACCGAGAGGAATAATAATCATGAAAAACAACCAGCAACAAATCATAAACATTAACACAAATATTTTACCGGGAAAACCCCAAACTCCGGGGAAAAACCCAACCAATGAAATTTCATTAAACATTGGCCAAAACCCTTGCCAATCCGGCCAAGTGAGCCTTCACCACTCACCTCCAGGCCTACCTTACAATGAATTATTCCCAGCCTTTTGTAGGCTCCATTACATGCAATACCATGGGCTGAAAACCATGGGTGCACAATACCATGTGCCCCAAAACCACTACTATTTACCCTAGTCAACATTGACTTTATCCCGAGTCAATTTTACCTAACAAGTATGGATTTGAAAGCGTGGGCTTCTTGCACTTGGGCTTCTTGCACCGAAGGGTGGGCCAAAGATCATGTTATCTTCCACAAATTGTTGATGGGTGGTGGCCTATGAGCCATGAAGAGAGATGCCTTTCGGGCCCGAGCAAGAAGAGTTTTTTGAATAAGACATCCAAGGCCTTCTCCCATAAGCACAAAGGAAGGGGAGATAGAGGATCTCCTCGGTTCGATACCTCTAGTGGGAGAAAAGGATGATAAGGAGTCCCATTTATCAAGATGGAGTAAAAGTGGAGGAGATAAGATTCATGACCCATCTTATCCACATTTGATTAAACCAAAAGCTTCCAGATCTTTTGAATATAATTCCAACTCAATTCAGAAAAAAGCCTTGGACAAATCGATTTTAAGGAGCATACCCGCATTTCTCGACTTTTTAGGGAGTGGATAACTTCATGCATTAAGATGATCCCATCTATTATTTGTTCGCCTTCCACATAACTAGTTTGTTCGGTGAAATGAGCATGGGAAGAAGAGGCTTGAGACGATTAGCAATAACTTTGAGATTATCTTATAGATCACCTCGCATAATGCGATGGGCCGAACTTGTCCGGCTTTCTTGGTTGGTCTTCCTTCGTACCGCAGCTATGAAAGTATCATTGAGAGAAGGTAGCAACCAATGCAATGATCTTGACTTTTCCACTAAATTCCATACTTCCACTTCGATGAGATCCCAAAAGTAATGGAATAAATTAGAGGTGAAATCGTCTGGGCCCGGGGCCTTACCAATCTTAGTTTGGGCCAATGTTGCCTCGACCTCCCGTGCAAGGAGATTGGTCTTAGTAGCATCTAGTTATTTTCTCCGTAATTATCTTGGAAATGAGTTGGGTGATCTAGTTAATACCGCTTGTCCGTAGAGTGGAGGTTCTTTGCGAACATTTCGAAATGATCCAAAGAATTCACGCTCCATATCCTCATGATTTTCCAACCGCTCTCCATGCCGATTTGTAATGTGGCTAATGTGATTGCTCATTCTTCTTTGTATAGTGGAGCAATGAAAATGCGTTTCGCTCACCTTCCTTAAGCCAACGAACTCGACTTTTGTCTCCAAATGATCTCTTCGGGTTGTATCTTTCATTCAACTACCGTCAAGTCTTTTTTCCCGGTTATCGAGGAGCTCTGCTCTACCTTTATTGATAATTTCTTGGCCGAGTCTCTACCATTTTGAGTTCAAGAGCTTTCTTTCCGTAAGATATTCCCAAAACCGAGTGGTTCCGCTTTTTAATTTGGGATTTGAGGAACCATAGTTTTTGCTAGAATTGAAGCATCTTGGAGCCTTTTGAGTGGATGAATCTTTCCCGTGATAGTGTGAACAAGATCCTGGAAGGAGGGATGTTCAAGCCGAAGGCTTCGAAGAAGAAAGGCCGCTTCAAGTGTTGATTAGGTCTCGCCATCAGAAAAGCATGGGCCGTTGATTCGAGCCCGAAATGGGTAGAATGGAGGCAATGATGTCTCCCTCCCGATGGATAGCATTATCGTAGATTAAGAAGCGATCTAACTTAGATGCTATATGATGATTTCCGCCTCTCTTTTGTTATTCCAAGTATACATCCCATTAGATAAAGGAAGATCAATCAGCCCAACTTTGGCTTATGAAATCTCGAAATGAGAGCTATCCGGGGCCCAATCTCGAACGACCTCCAGCTTTTTCCTTCCAAACTTTGTTAGCATATTGAAATCTCCCCCTAAAATCCATAGAGGATGAGTTCTCGTTGGAATTTAGGACCTCCATCGTGTTTAGTGCAATCTTGCTTGCCGCATCTTGTGGGAAGTATACATTTGATAGGTGCCCATGGATGTTCATGCCTATAAGATGAAAAGTGGCTTGTGTGAGATTGTGGGCCGCATGAAAATACCCAAGCTCAATGGATTGTGGCATCCCAAATTATGGCTAGACCTCCTAAAGAACCTAAGGCATCTACCGCAACCGAGTGACATCTAGGCCAGCTTTGGTGAGGATCTTGCCAAGGGCATCACTATTGCATTTAGTTTCTTGAAGAAAGATAATATGTGGTCTTTTCGTTGTATCATGCTTTTTAATCATTCCGTATTTCCCGGGGCCGTTTAGCCCTCTTACATTCCATGAGATTAGCTTCATGAGGAAGTGTTTGGAAGTGGTTTATAGAATCTCATGAGCTTGGGGTATCGTCATGACTCCACCAACATTTCCCCTAACATGATGGTGCGTTGCCAACTGCTCTCCGACCTTTTTTCTGGATTCTTTTGTGATCTTTAACATCCCAATGAATTCCCCGGTTGGATAACTAGTTTCTTATGTTGCCGAGCTTTTGACAGCACACCAAGGGTATAACCGTCGGGTTTGATTTGTCAAAATCCTCGGCATATGCATGCCTCTTCTGCATCTAGAAGGTCAAGTTATCCTAGCTCAATACCTTCGACCCGTCCATGAGACCGAGTCGACTACTCTCGGTTTTCGACGGTGAGGTTAGGATTGCTGTGGTTTTATCAACATCCATTCCTTTTGACTTTTCGTCATCGTGATCCGAATCGAGGGATTGCTTGATCTCATAGTCTCCCTATTTTCCAAATTTGGAGAGCTAAGCTTGGAATTGATGATGGGAAGGATCGGGGGGCTGAAAGGTGGAATCATGAGGGGGATCTCTAGATGGGTCCGACCGAGCAAGGAGTTCAAAACCTGGCATCGGTAGTGGGGGCATTGGTTCGCTTAACCGGAATTTTTGTTACTGCAAGGGGGTTTTTTATTTATGCTTCTTTCGTTTTGAGACTTTACTAAACCCATCTGCCTCGCATTTGTCGCGCGCTTCATTGTTCTTAGTGGCAATGTTAAGTGGGAAATCTCGAATGTATGCCCATGGGCATGACATCTTTGGCATCTAAAAGGAACATGTTCATAATCAAGGTTGAATCCATTCAAAGTCATCATGAAATAAACTTACTCGCGCCTTTAAGAAACTGGCCCCGCTCGCATGTAGACACAAATCCGCGCGTAAGAGGTATATCTTCGAAGCTCGTTTCGCCTATTTTGATGAATTATCTCGGCCCTCTCGCCAATGGCCGTGAGGGATCTCTCTTCATCCCGCACTTAAAGGAGTGAGTATAACCTAATCCAAACCTAGAGCCCGCCTGAAATTTTCTTCGTTCTAGTTGAAGCGTTCTACCCAATCTCGAGATATAGGCCACCGAGTTGAAGAAATAAAGACCCTCATCCAAAACCCCGTTTCGATATTCGATGCAAATTTCTGAAAATCATTGAAGAAGCCTTTGGCCCTAACCGAAGGGTAACATGTCCCTTGGGCTTCCATTTAATGGCTATCCATCCCTCGTAATTTTTCAAAGAGGCCGTAAACCAATGAACTTTCCAATGACTACATGGTCTTTCATGTAATCGGATCCGAGCATTTATACTAAGGACTCCCAGATCAATCTTTGGTCTTTCCACATCTATGGGCTTGCATATGTAACTAAGGCCACCGGGGTAGAGTTCGAGGGTTTTGCTGTTCGCAAATGGGGGGAATCTTTGCTCGGTTCGTTCCCCTCTCGTTAGCCTCCTATATCAATAGGTTTCATCTTTCATGAGATTGTCTTCTGATGGAAGTGTGGAATATGTTCAAACCTTCTTACTTGAGCAAAAGTGTTCCATATTCTTGAAAAACCAAAAATCAAAAAATTTAAAAAATGTAAAGAGGGTATACCCTAAAAGAAAAATCAAAGGGTAAAAAGAATAAAAATGGTCAAAAAGAGAAAGAAATGAACCCCAAGCAAAAATAGACCAAGGAAAGTGTGCAAGTCTAAATGCCACTACTTTTTTCATCTATTGTAATAAAATAATTGTGTGCAAATTTTGTGAAACTTTTGCCACAATTCATGAATAAGTCAAACTCGTTTAAACTTGGCTTAGTCATATTTCAATTTCATGTTTTAGATTAGAGAATAAATATCTAGCCAAATGCTTTAATCTTGCGTATAAGTAGCTAGGTAGAGTGAATAAAAGGTGCTCAACAAACTTAATCTCGAGCCCTTGGATGTAATAAGGGTAGAAATAGATAGATTCATCATGTAAAAAGAAAAAGATTGGAAAAGGGTTTGCAAGTCTAAATGCACCCTAATAAAGAAGACAAAATGGTAGTGCTAAGTAGATAGGTAGGTAGATGGTGCTACAAAGTGTTATCTCGATGAATGGTGTCATGCACATGTTGGTTAATCATTTACTTTCATCACAAGTACTAAAGGCAGGAAATACACCTGAAAATCACAACAGCAAAGTCAAATTCATTAACCTCCCTCATCATTTTTCCCCTCAAGAGTTTTACTAATTTCCCCAAAAGTACTAAGGTAATTTGAGATCAAAGGGGCTCAAGGCATTTCTTTGACTTCTCGGAGGGACCGACCTCTACTTAAATGATCAAAAGACCTAAGCACTTGAAATAATCCATCATTGATTATCTTCCATTTTTAACTTTTCCCAAGTAAAATCCTATTTTACTTAGGAAATCGATGCAACATTCCATAAAATTCCTCAAAACAACTTGTTATTCTAAGTTTAAGTGTTGAAGATAAAAATGTGCAATTTACTTCATAAGTTTTCACTTTCTTAAATATGAACAAAGATGTTTTGATTTTCCTGGCCCTTTTCATATTAACACCTAACTCTATTATATTAAATCCCTAGTGAAATCCCTTTTTTCCTATGTATATAACTCCTTTTCTAATAAATATCCCCAAGACCCTCTTATTATAATGTTTTACCAAAGTATATATAAATTCCGCACATTTAAAATAAATACCCCGCTTTATAAAGCCCTTTGGTAAAACTCTAACCTTATATATACATTCCGCCCCTATGATGAATTAATTATATTAATTTATCTATCGTATAATAAAATATACGAAGAAAAGCGTTGTGCACATAACATATGTGTTTAACACCAAAAATAAGAAAAAGACTACGACCGAATCCCGCGCCACCATACTCGCATTCCACGTGGCATTCCACATGGCCAAACCCCGCCGCAATTCATTTTATAATTACCTTTTGGGTTAATTAGTCATTTGGACTAATTAACAACCATTCCCGCCTATTAGCTTCTCCCCCGGGTGATTAGATTACACGTCAACCCGTTTTTAAACCCCGACGGCCCACTTTCGAAACCGCACAAGTTTCCCTTTCCTCCAAATTGCCGCATCATTCCTCCATTGATCAACGCGTCTCGATCAACTCGCTGCCCATCGCATGTGAGTTTTTTAGTCACGGGGAATGAGCGGTTTGACTATTCAAAGATTCCACGTGCGCGTACCGTGGAATCGCTCGCCATTACATTTTTACCGCTCTTCCTCCATAAGCGTGCGGGCTCACCGCTTACCGCTTATCGAATACCGCCGGTCCCACTCCCTTACGTCACTCCCGTACGTCGAATGACGCTATCACTTCCGAAAACGACAAAACCCTTTTGACTTGTTTTTAAGCCATTTTTCGCGTTTTTAGTTATTTTGGTTTTCGGGAAGAGACTAAGCTCCCGCCGCAAATTTCAAAATTCACCGCAAATACACCAAATTACTCGTAAATCTCCGCCGCGCCCCGTGTTGAAGAAATCGTCTCCTCGCTATCGTCCATTACCCGTTGAAGAACCGCTTTTCATTAAAAAATGTATTTATCATTCCGCACCCCGACCGCAAGTTAAGCTTAGTTTCTTGTGTTTTTCTCTCAAAAAAGTGGTTAAAAATCCTCTCCGAGTCCTCATCAAGAGTTAAAACTCGTAACTTACTTCCCAAACCCGCAATTTGTCCCAATTTCTTCTTGTCCGATATCCCGTCCGGTTCCAAGAAAACCGAAACCTCCATTTTGAATCCAATAAGAACCAAAATGAGGCCCCTACCGTTCTAAATGTCACTCCTTTGAATGCTCCTCACCGAGATCTAGACTACTTGCCTCTCATAGATGAAGATTTCCAAATAAAAGACCCGCATTTTGATGAAAGTCCCCGTTGAGTTTCGTCGTCGCAGACGAATACTCAAAGGGGCAAGATCTTATGTGGCTGTGGGAATCCAATCTCCAAGGTATTTCATTCCTACAGCTCACGTTTTCCCGAAATCATTCATTTTTGTCATGCAAATTATGATCCCACACAAAGAGCCGCATTAGCTCCCTCGATCAAAGTGTTTTGTTCCCTATAACACCTCGTGCTATCAATGCTATGTTACAATTTGGAGCGTAACAAGAATTAGCACCTCTATCCATGGAAGGGCTAATTGAGAAAACCAGATCGTTAACTCCGTAAAAAAATTGAAAGCAATGTGTCGTACTTCATGTTACCCGAGCATTAGCCAAAAGGGACTCCCCCCTATGGTTTTTGTTTTTTCAATCAATCGGGAAGGCTTATTGTGAATGTAATATCCTTTGCTTTTAGGATTCAATACCAAGGAGTATGTTGACGAGATAACTCGCTTTGCTATCTATCTTCACCCCCGGGGATGTACTTCCGAGATTAAGTATGACTATGCTTCCTTCATCACAACAAAATCCATGATCAATTTTTAAGGCTAGATGATGAAAAGGTTTTCAAGTACTCCTCGCTATCTATCACCTCATAATTTTCTATCACTCGACAAATTCCCTTTCCTCGTTCGTAAACTTGATGCTAAAGGTAATCCTGTGTCCGTTATTTTTTGGTCCCCCATCATTCATTTGTCCTCCGAATCTCCCTACTCTTATTCGTAATTCATTGATCGGGCCTTGTACATCCTCAAGCATAACCTTGTTAACAGAGTTTCTCCCCCCGTGTTTAGTACCGAGATAAGAAAGACCGTAATCGTCAAAAGTTACAAAGTTGGGGATTGGTACTTGTACCAAAACCATAGCTTATCGTGGATTTATGGATGTGAATTACATCCATTCAAGTTACCTGCATATGTACCAATGAGAATTTTTGCTTTGGAATACTTTAGACAGATGAATAACTCGATGTAATCCATTTCGCAATGTGAAGAAGAAAGCACAAACTAAGGATCAAAAGCCGCTAGGTCCTTTCATTTGCAATTCTAGAGAAGTCGAGAGAGATGCGTAACTTATATTAGAGAGAAAATTCCGTACATCTTTCCGTTGGGTCCCTTAAGACCCCTTTGGTTTCATTTGTGAAAGAAGGTTAAAAACAAGTCATCTCCCCTTATATACATCACGTAATTCCCGACATAGAACAAAGAGTGCAAATCAAGATGAATGGGTTAAAGGAACACTTATTGAAGAGGGAAGTGGAGCCGACAAATTGAATAAAACTTATGAAAGATGCCGAGAAGAAATTTGACCTAGAAACATATGATCAAATGTACCCTATATTGGCACATCTTCAACAAATGCCCACTCTACAACAAGCTATAACAGAAGACAAAATTTGATCAAGAATAGCAGAGCCTAAAGGTAAAGGAAAAGAACCTATAGTTCAGTCATTGAAACCCCGGTCATGGCAGAAAAATCACGTAGCTCCAAAACACGTAACAATCTAAAGCTTCACACACCCGGAAGAAGCAAATCCAAGCTCCAAGAGATGCAACCTAATCGAATGTGGAAATAGGGAAAAAGAGGTCGCCTCCAGATACCACCTTCAAAAGGAGCCCCACAAGTCTATCAAGCTAAAAATGATAAATCCGATCTACCTCCGCATGTAGAGATCATACAGATGAAATATTTGATGATGGCAGCGGGAAGATAGTCACAAAACTGTGCACAAGAAGTGAAACAAATATAAGCCGTAAAGGGATGAAGGCATAACCGAGCACCGAAGTATCTTCTTTCGTACCGCCCAAGACAGTAATCGAGACATAAAAAAAACCTTCATTGATATCAAAACAAGGAATGAACCATTAAAAATGAAGGTCTATGATCGCATATGAAGATGGCTCCTCACAATCAAAAAAGGTTGATGCCGCATTTGATCTTTCACAAGGTAAATGCAAATGAGCCACTTCAAAGCTAAGGTGCCAAAGCCAACTTCAAGAACAAACATTACGTCGAACAAATTTTGAAGTGTTAGCAAAGGATATCCATCCCTTGGATCGATAGAGCTTCATAGGCAAACAAAGAGAAAATGGTTTATTCCACTCTCACCAACAAAGCCATGGCAACTTTAACACTACAAGATTCCTTGAATAATACTCCGTAACATTGAAAATTGAAAGGGCCTCCTCACAATGCCAAGGACAATAGAATAAAGTCTCCGGAAGAGATCATTATTGGTTTGGGTCACAATCCCAAAGACACTAAAGGTATTGAGGCACTCGATAAAAAAGAAAGAGGATGATATAGCCGCACCAAAAACAAACTTGAAAATACCAACCTCAAGGCACCCCTGCATACGTGAAATAATAAAAGGAAATTCACAAGAAGAAATGATGGAGTTGCTCTTAAAACTTGACAGAGCGACTAAATGAAACCGAGAAGGAGCCGGAAAAGGTATCATAGAACAGGAAATTCTCAAACAAAGTTTCCTAAAGAACAGGTACTACAGGACAACAGAACAATCATCTCAAAGGAATATTTCTAATTTGAATTCTCGATGATTTGATTAAACAGATGGAGAGTTTGCAAACGAAAGGTCACAGAACTCCAAGAAGCAAAATTACAATTAACAAAATTGGAGGGAAAATATGACACACATCCAAAAAGACAAGAGTCGACAAACCTCAGAGAAATAAAAAGGTTGGAAAAATTGGTTGAGGCTTTGCAAAAAGATCTGATAATCGGAAAAGCTCGAATGAAATAAATGATATTCTTTGGGACAACATCATTAATTTAATAAGAGATATTTGGCTTTCCATTCAAGCTATTTTTGAAATCGTAATGAGTTAGTCAAAATAGCCCAGGAGGAAATAAACAAAACTAGACATGAATTAAGAGGTGCTCGCAGCTAGCCCAAACAGCCTCATTCAGCTTTTGAATTCAAGAACAAACAACAATGCCTAGCATTGCTAGAATTGATGACAGAATGTGTAGTTTTGGAGGCAAAGAGAATTTTTACAAAAAGAACTTTCATGCAAAATCTAGAAAGAAAGTGTAATGATATTTTGGTCGACATCAACGTTTTCGCAGAAAAATTTCAAGCTCTCATTGACAAAGTTGATTTGCCAAGTCCCATGCTCACGTAGGATCAAATAGTAGACTTGGAAACTTATGAGAAAAGAATCAAAGCTCATGCTAAACATACACTCGTAAGTTCTACTAGTATAGGTTCTACTACCACGTAACTCTGCGTACCAATCGGAAGAGTATTTATGAAAAAGTGAGAAATCTGCTTCATCCGGAACATGAGTTAAAGTATCTATTTCCGAACGAGCCCACTTTTTTATAAACTTACCGAAGCCGATGAAACTTTAAGGAAGCTCGAAGAACAATGATACCGCATGATCGCTGGTGGAAGGAAATAAGCTGAAATTTTGTAAAAAAATGTTGTCGTGACAAAGTTTATCTTTACTATTAAGTAAATGGTAAAAATCGTAAATGCAGATGAAAGAGTATCGATGAAAGAGTATCGATGAAAGAGTAAAGAGTATCCGTGAGAAGTAAAAGTATTCAACAAGTCAAAGGAATACGCAAAGGACAAAGACAGAGCCCTATTTAGAGCACTTATCCTTAGCACGTCCATTTAAGAAAGGAACAAAGACATCACCCATTACTCATTATTCTATTTTCGAGACCATGTGTCTCTTGTTTGTTGTAAATACGCATTGCTTCCACTTCGAATTATTGGCTAGGATAGAGTAAGATTGTTAAGATTATTTTTGTATAAATAAGCCTTCAAAGAGAGTTTTGAGGGGTGGATTCTATTACTCGCCGTAACATTGAGGTTTTCTAATAAAAAAGCTTGGACAAATTTACTTGTGGTTTACCGGATGACGTTTTGAAGCACCGGACTTGCTGCAGGATTCATGTGTTGGACTTCGCCCAATAAGTTTTCCAACCCTTGTGTTTACATTTTATATTAGTTTATGCTCTCATCATATCCGTCTTCGAATAGTTTACATAAAGGATTGAAACAAACACTTGCTTAATTGTACTCGTTTTCAAATGTGATTATTCTCTATGTTTTCTTCGGATTAGTTATAAGCATGAATTCTTAATCAAGCCATGTTTTGCCGATTCAATATTGTTGATTACCGTAACAAAGAATCCTTCATTTGGTTTTCGCTTGTAATCATTTCCTTCTTCCTCGAATATGGTGAAAGATTCTTAGTTGCCTTTCATCCTTCAAGACCATCCATCCACTTAAATTTTAAGCGGGGATTGTTCTCCGTCTAGCTATCTTGCCCCGTAATACCATCTTGTGTTCCCGTAAAAGAAAACTAAATAGCTATCCTTAGACTCCATAGCCCAATGGACTCGAA
The DNA here is from genome assembly GCA_034641835.2 of Pinus albicaulis. Lineage (NCBI taxonomy): Eukaryota > Viridiplantae > Streptophyta > Pinopsida > Pinales > Pinaceae > Pinus > Pinus albicaulis. The sequence goes on from CM076569.1 coordinate 987,790,657, forward strand.
AGCCCTCAACCTTGCTCCCGTTTTGTGGATTCCACCAGCTTCCCAAAACAAACTTTGAATCTATAACTAGCCTAAAATAATTCAAAAACAAAGATAAATCATAAAGAGAGAGCCCTCTCTGGATGCAGATTGGCTAGATTCTGCATCTAAAAGGTTGGTTTGTGGTTACCTCGGGTATACTTTCCTCTTACACAACTTCTAGGAAAACCTGAGTGATAACATCCTCCATGCATGAACCACCAGTAAACCCTAGGAATTGCGTAATTCCTTCAGCCCACTGATTTTCCAAATTTGTATACTGAAATAAAGTGATCCAAGAGAATAAGTTGATATTTAGAGTCTGATTATTATTAAGGGCTAATAATAATCGACACATCTATTTTTAGATCGACGATCTATAAATACACTTCGCCCAATATTCTAAAAATAGAATTTCATCTATTTTTCCAACTTGACCAACCATCCACAAATAGCATTTTGCAACTTCTAAAATATGATCACTATGTCTAAAAATAGACTTACACCTAAAAATAGCCTGCGGGCCCACTTATTGAAGGTGACTGATTTTCACTAAGCTTCATCTTCTTGTTGAATCTCAAAACTCCCTCTCAACAAGATACGGATTATCCTTCACCCCGATCCTGCCTCTATGGTATTCGAATTTTCTCCTGGTGAGCGCCTTCGTCAGAATATCTACATCCTGATCTTCCGTAGGAATGTACTGAAGCAACATGATCTTCCGCTGCACACAATCTCTGATACGATGATACCAGATATCAATATGTTTATATCTATCATGAAACATGAGATTAATCGAGAGTTTAATGCAACTTTGATTATCACAATGTATCACTATAGGATCTAAATGTGAACAGAACAAACCGACCAGGATCTTCCTCGTCCAGATAGCCTCACATGTAGCTTGACTTGCTGCCATGTATTTTGCTTCCGCTGAACTGAGTGCCATGGATCTTTGTTTCCTACTGTACCAAGAAACTGCTATAGATCTGATACTGAAAATCCCTCCTGATGTGCTCTTTCTTTCCATTGGGCTGCCTACCCAATCTGCATCCGTGAAGCCATGCAACATCACCTCATCCGTTTTTCTGTACCATAAGCCATACTCAGATGTTCCCTTGATATACCTCACGACATGCTTGCCTGCCTTCCAAAAGAGCTTGGTAGGCTTAACCATGGCTTGTGAAAGCTGGTTCACCGCATAGCATATGTCCGGTCTTGTATTAACTAAATACATGAGCGAACCCAACAAATGTAGATAAATAGTGGCATCCACTACCTCTGCCGATGTAGCATCCTCTTTCCTCCAATTTCCAGGTGTTAATCAGCAGTATTTTTCACCTGTTGATGATGACTAGTTGTTAAAGCCAAGTTTTCTAGCAGCTGATCTCCAATATGTCAAATTTGTCAGCTAGAAAACACCCATAAATTTTTTTGCCCTCCTACCTTTTCAATCAGTCCATGATGAGATAAAATGTCATTGTCAAGCCCTATCTAGCCTCAGCCATACAAACTTGTCCATCAGCTCCAAAGAGAATACTCCAAATCTATCCAAGAAGTCTCCCCTAAGTTAGGTAGTGGCGCTTTAGGCATTTCTCCCTTGGAAAACTATCCTAAAGCCAAAGAACCTCTGTCTAATATCAACCAGTCCTAGATAACCTTTCTATTATGCAAATAAAGCTTGATTACACCCTTAGGTCGCGCCACTAACAAGCCTTGAGGTCTCAGCAATACATATGCCACAGGTCAAGCTGATATTAGGTAGATGTACAATATTTCAATGTCTTTTTCAAAGAGTAGAAGTATACTAGTGTTCCGGAAGACGGTATTAAAATCAACATGAGAAGACAACTGCTTCTCATGTGGTTTTGAGCCTGGGATGCAAGTACTGGATAGAGATTTATTTCATTAAGCTCCTGCAAACACAATCAAAGGTTAGTGAATTATAAACAACAAGAAATGCTCTGCAGATACTGGCCAGGCTGCCTCTGATTGTCTAAAGATGCATAAAGGTATTTTAACAGTAGGATTATATGTCTTAGAGAAATTCCCTTCATGGCATATTGTCTATTTGTCACTTTTATTTGCTTAAGCATGAATAGGCAGTGAAAGGAAAGATAACACTGTTTGAAAGCAGATGAAATTGCATCACTGAGAAAACCTCCTCCATACATAAGCAGAGGGTTGAAGGACTGAGAAAAACTCTTCCATACATGAGCAGATGGTCAGATCATTGGTTGAAAACCTCCTTAATTTTACAAGAAGAGGGTTTGGGAATGTGATAAAGGCCTCCATCTAAAAAGTAGAGGGCCAGGAACAGAGGTATAAACTCATTTAAAGGGCACAAAGCTGACAATTATTGAAAACTGCCTGAAGAGCTTATTTAACACCTTGTCTCCAATAGATGAAGACCACTAACACAATAGTGGTGTTTCAAAGATTGAATATAGGTTTCATTGATTGAAAAGTAGGTTTTAAGTACAGTGGGAAAACAACTGAAGGCTTATGGATAGAAAATGGTGTTAAAAACAGAGGGAAAGTTGTGGTGTTTTAAAAGGTGCTTACATGAGTTTCAATGTTAAAACACAGAATTGAAATACAGTGTGAAGCTAATTGGATGATATTGAATGAAGAAATGTTGTGAAGAAAATGGCCAAGGAAGTAACACAATCTTGGTTTTAAACTGACTTCTGCTAATAAGTACAAAGAAAACCACTAACAATTGTTCATGGATATTCTTCATTTGGTTAAAATAGGGGTTGAAAAGAGCCCAGGAATTTATTAAATACTGTAGAAATTTGAATAACTGTTAAATTATTCACCGAGATTATCCTGATCACACACTATTTGAGCTTCATGCATAATACATAACCTCTTCTACTATTGATCATCAATTTGCGAAATTAAAACAATCGCATGCGCACATTAAAACCATAAAAAATCACACATATAAACACAGTATTTATGGGAAAGCTTAAAGATGAAAACCCCCAACTATCTGTATATTATAATGATAGAGATCATGTAACAATCATAGTACAAACTCCTCACAAGCTCTCAGCACTATCTCCAATTGTTACGTACTACACAAGCTCAGATCATACAAAACACATGCTCCAATCTGCTCCACCTGTTAGCCAGCCTCTACTACGCAATCCAATATGGATAATCATGAGATAAAGGTTAAAATCCCACCAATATGTACTGCGCAATCCTCATTAGCTTCTCAATCAATGTGTGTGCAAATATCATGCACCAGTATAGTCACAACTGATAGTCACACTGCGCTTTCACCTACCTCTTCACTGGTCTCCACTGAAACTGTCCATGCACTGAAGTTAACTGATGTATTCTTTAGTTGATTTATGAGTTAATAATTAGTGAATTCATTAATAATTAATTCACACCACTCTCACTAATTGTATCAATCAGTTAGACTAGATACAACTAGCTCAACTAAGTTAAACTGAACACAACTCCATTAATTGTCTCATCAACTCCACCAAACTCTATCACATGAGTTCTAACTGAAGTCAACCATGCAATAGCTCCACTAAACCCTAGGAATAGCGTAATTCCTTCTGTCAGCTGCATGTGCCACATCCAGGCATCAAACTGAAGTGCTCCAAGAGGACAAGATAATGTTTAGAGTCCAAATATTATTAAGAGCTAATAATATTCGACATATCTATTTTTAGACTGGCAATCTAAAAATAGATTCCGCCCAGTATGTCTAAAAATAGAAGTCCATATATTTCTTTCGACTTGACCAGCCATCCACAAATAGCATCCTGCAACTCATAGAACATGATCCATATGTCTAAAAATAGACTTTGCGCCAAAAATAACCTACGGGCCCTCTTAGTGAAGGCGACTCCTTTCCACTAAGTTCCTCATCTTGTTGCAATCTCAACACTCCCTCTCAAAATGATAAGGATTATCTGCAACCCCTATCCTGCCACTGTGGTATTCGAATTTGCTCCTAGTGAGCGCCTTCGTCAAGATATCAGCATCCTGATCCTCCGTAGGAATGTATGAAAGTAACATGATTCTCCGCTGCACACAATCTCTGATATGATGATACCGGATGTCAATGTGTTTAGATATATCATGAAATACTAGATTAGCCGAGAGTTTGATGCAACTATGATTATCACAATAAATAACAGTAGGCTCTGAGTGTGAACCGAACAACCCGACTAGGATCTTCCTCATTCATATAGCCTTGCATGCAGCCAAACTTGCTGTCATATACTCGGCCTCTGCTGAACTGAGTGCCATGGATCTCTAATTCCTGCTGTACCAAGAATCTGCTGTCGACCTGATACTGAAAATCCCTCTAGATGTGCTCTTTCTATTTGTTGGGCTCCCTGCCCAATCTGCATCCGTGAAGCCACACAGCTTCACTTCATCTGAATGTCTGTACCACAATCCATATCTCGATGTGCCTCTGAGATAACGCAATACATGCTTGCCCACCTTCCAGAAGAACTTGGTAATCTTAACCATAGCTTGTGAAAGCTAGTTAACTGCATAGCATATACCGGGTCGTGTATTGACCAGATACATAAGCGACCCCACCAACTGTCGATAAACAGTGGCATCCACTACCTCTGCCGATGTAGCATCCTCTTTCCTCCATCCTCCAGGAAGAGGAGTGTCGATAGGCTTGAAGCCATGCATGTTGAACTTCTCCAGTATCTCCCGGGCATACTTGCCTTGAGACACAAACAATCCATCACTGCGCTGCCAAATTTCCAATCCCAGGAAACAATGAAGGAGGCCCAAGTCCTTCATCTCAAACTCCTTTGCAAGATCAACCTTGCATGAGTGTATCAAACAGCTCATCACCCGTTAGTATTAAATCATCTACATAAAGCACAATAATCAAAAGCTTACCCTCCACCACAATCTCGCAGGTTTGATCCGCCTCACTCTTGGCAAAACCAAGTCCATTGAAATAACTCGTTTGTCCATGTGTACCAAGCATGAGGTGATTTTTTTAGCCCATACAACACTCTTTTGAGCCCGCACACATGCAACCGCCGAAGATTTTGAATCCTTCAAGATGCTCAATGTACACCTCCTCCTCAATGATTTCGTTGAGGAACGCAGCCTTCACATCCATCCGATGAATGTGCCAACCCATCTCGCACCGAGAAAGTAAGGATGGTCCGTATGGAAGAATACCTTGCGATGTGAAAAGGTTTCTTCATAATCGATCCCCTCGATCCGTGTGAGAAGCCCCCGGCAACAAATATTGCCCTATACTTTTCAACGCTTCCATCAGCTAGCCTTGCTTCACTTTGTAGATCCATCTCAAACCTACCACTAATTTCCTTCCGACCTTGGGAAAATCTCCCATGCAATCGTTTCCGACAATTGAATCATACTTTTCCACCATGGCATCTACCCATGCGGATCCTCCATAGCTCTCAAAAGAGGATGGCTCTATCACGATACACTCTGCTCATCGAGCCATGTATCCAACAAATCGGTCGTGATTGTCTCTCGTCGCGTTGTGATGTAGGAACTCCTACATTCGCATCGCATCAAGATTCGCCGCTCGCCTCTATAGTGCGCTTCCGCCTCTCGATGTTCGCGCTCGCATGAGTGGTTTCTTCCACTCAATGAACCTCCTCTCGTGGGTCGATCTACATCTTGAGGCTCATCTTTAGGAACAAGTAGCTCCTCCTCTCGCATGCAAGTGTAGCTCCCTCTCAAGCGACAACTTCATGGCTTTCTCCTCATGAAATTTGATATGCCGCCGCACGACAATCATCCGACCGCGTCCGGAAAATACACACGATAATTGTGGGGTGTTTCTATGTACCCTACAAATATCCCAACCTCTCGTGGTCAGCTCCAAATTTTCTTCTTCTCGGCATCCTTCGTCACATGAATGTAACCAGTGAGCCAAAAATCTTCAAATGAGAAATATCGTGCTTCTTACTAGAAAATGCCTCTTTCTAGTGTACTCATGCCAAGTAATCTATGAGGACAATGATTTTGCACATAAACCGCAATGTTGCATGCCTCACCCACAAGTGTATGGGAAGGCCCTAATCATGCAACATCGCTCGTGCGCACCCACGATCATTCTCGTTCTTCCTCTCGCCGACCCCATTTGCCGTGGGTTATGAGGCACTATGAGTTCTCTTCAAATTCCTTCTTTGCTACGTAAGTCTTTGAATTCGCTAGAGATGTATTCACCACCATTATCGCTCCGGGAGCTTTCACCTGCTTCCCGACTCTTTCTCAACCAAGGCCTTGAACTCACGAACTTTGAGTATGTATCTCTCTTCTTCTACATGAAGAAGATCTAGCACTTACGAGAAAAGTCATCAATAAATATCACAATACCCGTGCTTTGTCGTTGAAGAACAGCATCCACAGCCCCGTGAATTTTCAGATCGTCGAAGCACTATCCTTCTCATGAAAAGTGGGGAAAGGGAATCAGAATTTTAGTAGATCGGTGAGAGTAAAATTGCAGAAGAAACATTATTTCAACCACTTTGGGATTCTAGGATCTAGCCTCCCGAATCCGAAGAGGGATCTCTCTCCAATAAGTGCAAAGATGGATTTGTCTTTGAAGTTTGGGGTAATGATATTAGGCTAGTTATGAAGTCCAAGGGTTTGTTTTGTTTTTGGATGGTTGAGAATGAATATTATTTGAGGAGAAAGTTCTAAGACCAACAAGTTTCAAGGTGAGAAGTTGCAAGCAAATAGAACAAATGCTCTTGGCTAAAAATATAGATATAACGTTGGTTTTTTAGTCCATTGGGCTATGGAGTCATATCAGGGCTTTAATTGAGCAACAACATCAAGAGTGATCCAAGGGGAAAGTCATCTATATCGAAGATTATTGAGATTAAAATGATGGAATGGAAACAATAAAGTGTTGGAGGGGTGGAAAACCGATAATAATTTCCCGCAGGGGATTTATAATTAGTCCAAACAAGAAAAGCCTCTTAAGTAACCGTTTAAAACCAACCAAGAACAGGGCTAACCATAAACTTTCTTGGGCAAGTTTGTATTAAAGCATGTACTAATTGACAAACAATTCCGCAATCCGCATAATTACCTTCGTAAAGTATGAAAACACATAAGAGAAACAAAGTGTAACCTAACATCGCATAAGGTACTTTTAAACCTAATCGTTTTTGGCCAACACCAAGGGAAATCTTCGAATCTTCCTTTGGAGAATAGGAACTAGAAACAGTATAAACCATCACTTTTATAGTCCAACTTTAATAAGCAAATTATGAAAATAACTTTCAAGAATAATGTTTAAAGCAACAAGAGGACGAGGGAACACCAACATTCCTAACTACTTAAGTCAGCATTGAATCATTCTTAAATAAACAAATTGAGGAAAATATCAGGATAAAGCTTATTAGTTAGAGAAGGGTACCGGTAAGCTAGAACTTAACCTATAAATGTTGTTCTTTATCGTAGAATAGTGAAAAAAATATGACACACATAAGGAAAACAACAAAGAAAGAGGCACTTCACCGTTGATATAGACCAGGATCCCAAGAAACAACTTGTTATTGATGTCAAACCAAGCCATAATCTTCGTGTCCAATGTTTCAGCTTAGCAATCATCTTCACTATTCAAATTTAACTAATCTAGCACAAAATCGCAGCTTCAAGGGCCGTTGATCACTATTTACAAGTAGGAGTTTTGTGCCCAAAGTATATTTCAAAATTCAACAACCAACCATTTCTCATCTTCTACATAAGTATTTATAGAAGAATGAGGAGGTGAGATCTAATAAAATATTCTTCGGTGACAATTAATACAGATAAATGACTTCTCGGCCTTTGAGGGGCTCAATGGAGAAGTTTACGGTGTGTTACCGTATTAATTGATTTACATCATTAAACTCTATGGGAGCTTTTGTTGACTGAGGCTCGTTTTATGTTAAAGTAACTATGATGATATTTTTTTGCATTAAGTTCCGTGGTAGAATTAATTCTTCTGGGCCACGTTGAGTCAAATATCCGATTTTGAACAACAACTTCTACTGCTTGAATTTTTCGAGGCAATGTGTGGCACTTATGGTAGCCGGAAGGAATAAATTCGCCCAAATGTGGCTAGTGGAGGCCTTTCTCCGCCTATTAAACACTTATGAATTTCCTTTAACTATGTTTTAATTTGGGGGATTAGGCTTTGGATAGTCAATCTTAGCCGTAATCCCCGCAAATCGGTCTTCAATCTTCTCGTTCGCTATGCTCTATCTTCAAAAACTCGATACTCTTTTAATTTTGATTGAAATCACGTTGTCTTGTTGATGTGTGCCGTGCGTGTTTCAAGGCATCAATGCCCATGAAGCATCGACGAAACGTGGAATTCGAACCCCACGAATGGTCTCCTGGCGGAATCAAAGGCATGGGAAACTTCCTTTTTCCGGCCTTCCCCGCCTTTTCTTTCGATATAATGGAAAGTCATTAATTCCTACAAAATACAACAATAATTATAAAATCCCCCCGCGTTATTTGGTATACTTCTTCAAAGGGCATGGGGAGCGCATTATGGCCGTTGGATGGCATCATCCAACCCGTAGAGACTTCGCCCGAAGAGAAGGTAAAAAGGAGAGCTGGGAGAAGAATAAGACACGTATCTTGACCATCCGATTTGGACACGTGGACGGCCCGCATCCGATCGAGGATCGCACCTAGCGCGTGGGATCATGTTAATGCGCCAAGAAGAAACTTGCGATGCGATCGAGCGATGACCATTGATCTAAGGATCAGATCAACAAAGTGGGGAATGAATCTACGGTTTTGAAGCGGAGGTAAGACTTATGATCAAAGGAAATGAGGACCATTGGATCAAGGAGGAGAGGAGATCAACGCGACAACCAATCATAGGATCTAAGAATCTGGGTGGCAAATAAATGCACCCGATGAAAAGTTGCGATGCGATAAGGCGACCGTTAATCCGAGGATCGCATCAATCTGTGGAGAATGAATCGGAGGGATGGCCAATCGGAGGGAGAAAACAAATGTATGCGATGGAAAACTCCGATGCGATTTTGCGCGGGCCGTCTGGACGGCTTTAAGATCAACGGAGATTTGTTTTTAAAAACGAACCTAAGCGTGGTAAACCTTTTATGATATACAAAACCCAAAATTTTTTTAATAAAACAAAGGTTTTATGCTTTTGGGGCGGGTTATATATATGAAATGAATAGGCGCCCGTCTACTTGGCCTTTAGATATATGGAATGCAAATAGACCTAGGGCTATATATATGAAAAGGGCCTATTGCATCTAACTTCGGAGTAAGGTTTTCAATCAACCCATTGAACTTTGCGATGGTGATCGGCGCCTCGAACTTAAACCACCTGGCCCTGTGCGTAGGTTATATGAATGGAAAGCGTGGGGTTTATATATATGGGACCCAATCGCATCGAAAAGTTTGATTCGGTCTTCAATCAACCCATCGTGGATTTCTCCGATGCGATCGCGCGATCGTGTTTTCAATCTAACCATTTTTTATATTTAACACGTGACTTTGGCACATTAGATCAAAACTTTGATAAATGGGTTTTATGACTTTACAAAAGAAAAAATGGATCTAGAATGGATTTTTTCAATGTTTTAAGCGCCGAATGCGTCCATGGGTTATATGGAAAATAATAGCATCGTTTATAAAATAGAGGGCTAATCGCATCTAACTTTCGAAACATGGCAAAAGACTTGCGCACTTGGATCTTTGCGATGTGATTAAGCGCTCTCGTGGGCCTAGCGCCCGGTTCTAGGGTGTGGGCATGTGGGGGAAGTGAGCCTAAGACTTAGCTCCGCGGGGGCTTAAATCCTTGGTGGTAATAAAAAACTTGCTTTTTATGAATTTTTCGTAGTTTTCAATGGATTTTTGGGAGCGTGTGATAGTTTAAAAATGAATTTTAAACTATGTAAAGAGGATTTTCGTGAAAGGGAGAAGAGGAATCATGAAAATAGAGGGGTTTTTATGGAGAAAAAGGGGAGAAAAATGAAGTTTAGTTTTGGAAGAGGGAGGGGAAAATGATGGTTTTGCAACAATCTTTCTCTTGGAATTACGCAAAAATTTCAGGGTATAAAATGGAAACAAGAAATGAAGATTTTGGATAGAGGCATGAGGTTTCAAGAGTCTTCAAGAGCCAACACTTTTTAGCAATAAAATTTGTTCCTCAAGGCTCAAAATTCTTAGCCACCTTTTTCTATAACAAATTTATAGGTGGCCAATGCTGGCTCCACTTGGGGATGGTGCCTCTTTGAAGGCATCAAGAACTTCGTACTTGGATTCTCTCGGGGAGGTCGATCGCCTTGCCTCATCCATCATGGATTCTCTCGAGAGGCTGACCTATGCCTCATCTATTGGGTCAGCTCTTCCTTTCGGGATGATCTTTGCTCTAAAAACATATTAGTGTACCATAAAAAACAATGGATCTTTCATCAACAAGCTTTGTACCTACCCAATCCTACAAACATCTAACATTTTTTTCTTCATTAGAGTGCACATGGATTGGAAAACTCTTTTATAACATTTTATTCTTTTTGAAAAGTAGGAAATCTAATCTATTTCTACTTCTTATTTCTCCATGAACTCAGATTAAATAGTTGAGTTCATATTTTTCTCTACCTAGTCTACCATATGTTGGGATTAAACCTGTCCAAATCGTATTTTATTCTCTACATTCTATAACATAAATTTAAAAACAATGTCAAGATTAAGTCAAGCCAATTTTACCGTGATCTATGGCATAAAAGACAGCCGCACATTGACATTTATTTTTCGAAAATTAAATCAAAATGGAATGCTTAAGATCCTAAAATTCAAGGCGCTTCCTTCATCCTTTTGGCTGTACCGTTTTGACTTTGTTTCGAGCCGTAGCTTCTTTGTTATTTGGTTCAGATTTTGAGCTAATTAGAACTCGGATTTACATCTTTTTTTACTCGTAAAATAAAACAAACATTTGAGTCATCTCTTCTTTGGAAACTTAGGTTCGCATTTCCTTTGAGCATGTTTGAACCTTTAATTTCTATCCTAATCTACCTACCGATAATCCAAGATCAAACATTTTTGGCAAATCTAATTCACTAACCTATCAAAGAATAAATTTAAAAGCTAATTAGTCAAGATTATTAGGTCAGTTTCGACTAACTAGAGTGTGTTTTGTAGGAGTGGCATTTAATCTTGCACACTTTCATATTTGTTTCTCTTTTTGGTATGGGGTCGTACCTTTATTGTTTTGACAATCAGTCTCTTTTCTTTCTTTCTCTTTGCTTTTGTATTTTTTATTTTTATAACTTTGAATGCAATGGTGGATGAGATATTTATAATGGAAAAAAGATAAAAAGGCTTTCTCGTGAACATGTCGTTGATCAAGAGAAGTAATGTTTAAGCATCCTCGCCATTGGATAAAGACTCCAAACAATTTCCTCGCTCCATTCAACTCTTGTAAGAAATATGCGTTGTTACTGTGCTGAACACGAATGCAGTAAGGGCCAAGCCATAAGTTGTCAAATTTTCCATGCTTTCCCTTGTCTTCCCTCCCCGAGTCCCACTTTAAAACTTTGTCCCCAACTTTGAAATTGTCAAGCCTTTGTTCTTTTGTCAAAATTTTTTTTGATGTTGTTCTCGCTTCGCAATGCTTTCATATATACTCTCTTCTTTGATTCGCTAAAGATAAATGGTCCGATTTATTCTTCCGATCATGTCATTATCTTCATTTTGCAACTCTTGAATCAACTTCATCACTCGGTACACCAAGGCTATTTGGAAAAATCGTACGTACCATACACAAGCCGAAAAGGTGACATGCCAATAGATTTCCTTCAAAGTCAACTGCCACCCTGCAAAGTGCATGAACAAGCCAGGTGCCAAGACTTCTTGTTATCCTCCACCAGCTTTTTGATTATGTTCACAAAACTCTTGTTTCGAGGATTTCCGCAAGTCCATTACCTTGAGGGTAATAGGCCGTGGAATGCCCCCAATGTTGTCTCGATATCCGTGAAAGAATTCAACCATCTTATTTGATCCAAATGTCGCCGCATTATCAATGATGATTCATGACATCCAACTGGAGAGAATGTTAATCTCCATGAATTTTATAATAACCGAATCATTGTCCTGCCTACAAGATATGGCTTCTATCCACTTAGTGAAATAGTCCGTGGCAAGGAGAATCCATCTATGCCGGCGTAATATGGATGGATTTCTCCTATGAATTCAAGTCCCCACCGTTGAAATGGGGTCAGTCAAAGGATTGGATGCGCAGCTAGGGGTAGAAGCTTTTTGCCTTCAAAAGTCAGACATTTATGACAGTAAATGATCATTTTGTGTACATCGTGAAAAAGAGTAGGCCAACAGAAACCACTTCTCAAAAATTTTGTTGGCCGTTGTCTTCTAGCAGAAATGACCTCCACATTCTCCTTCATGGAATTCATGCTTAACCTTCTCTCCGCATCCAACTCTGCAAACATTTAAGCAATAGACCACTTGCATTTTTCCAATAAAGACATTTATCTATAATGCAATAGTTTACAACTTTTAACTTTAGGAATCTGGCCTTTGTCTTTGTCAAACTAGGAGGTGTATTTAAATTAAGAAAACATAAATAATATCGCCGTACCAAGGAGAATTCATAAAATGGTTTTCAACAATAGGAGTTGAGAATCCTTCTTGGTCATCCAAAGCATCAATCATATTAATATCAAGAACTTCGAAATTGATTCAAATAATAATCTAGCTTAGACCTTGGCCTTTCGATGAGTTTAGTGGCTTTATCTCTAAATCATATTCAAGGATAACAACAATCCACTTACTACTTCTCTTACCATCTAGGTCCTTTGTTAGAATGTCTTTAACAACCGAATTTGGGACAAAAGCAATGGTGTGTATGAAGGATGTATACCCCGAAGTCTTTCAAAGCTTTGACCAAAGAAAAGCCTCGCTTCTCCATAATGTTATACTTCGAGGAGTATCCCTCAATGCCTTACTAAAGAATGCAATAGGTTGCTCTTGTCCCTTCTCGATGCAAATGAAAAAATATAAAAAAATCTTTTGAAAATCAGGACTTATAAGAACCTATGGTTTTGCTAACGCTTGTTTCACCATCTCAAAGGATTTCTTTTGCTTCCAAGGTCCATTTTACCCATTGCTCCTTCTTCAACATGTTTTTGATATTCCCATGAGCTCAGCCAAGTTTGGGGATGAACCTTTCTCAAAAATTTGATCTTTCCAATGAAATATTGCAACTCCTCGATGTTTCGAGGATGAGAGATTTTCAATATGGCCTCAATCCTCTTTGGATCTATCTTTATACCCTTTCTCCTCAAAGTCAATGTGTCCCGTGCGTTTCTACCTTCTTAGAGACCAAATAGTGTCTTCAGGGTTTAAGGATATTCCAAACTTTCTCGCATTTCGCAAAACCTTTCTTAAATCTTCTACAGTGCTCTTTATCGGTTTTTGAAAAACACAAAGGACATCATCAAGGTATATACGTAGACGAAAGTAGCCTAGTTCTTCCGAGAATGCTATGTCCATGGCTCTTTGAAAAGTTTCTCCCAAAGCATTCATTAGACCAAAAGGCATTTTCACATACATGAAAGTGCCCCATGGTGTAGTAAAGGCTGTCTTTCACCCAGATCAAAGCAGGGGTGAACTAAGATTTGATTGGTACCCCAGTAGCCATCAAGCAAAGAAATTCTCTCTAGACCCTACCACCCTTTGTAAAATATGATCCATCTTGGGTAAAGGGTAGTTTGCCTTTTAATGGAAGCTTTTTTTAAGTCTCTAAGGTCTATACAAAGTTCCCATCGCTCCAGCTTTTCTTTCCTATCAGTACACCGCATTAGGATACCCATCTCGTAATATCTAATAGGGAAAATAATACCCAGCATCATACATTTTTATGATTTCCTTCGAACCAATGGTAACCGGACAATGGTGCTCTCGCGTAGCTTCTATTTGAATGGTTTTTGGTTTTCTGAGAGGGATTTTGTGCTATATTATTTCATTGTCATAGGATTTAAGATCTTCGTAACTCCACGCAAAAACATCGTGAAAACTCTTTAAACAAAATCTCCATGTATTTGAGTTTAATGTGAGTTGGTAAAGTCTTGTAGACAATTTAATCATCATGGGTTTAAGTTCACCGCCTATATTGTACTCTTCCACTTCAGTCTCTCACATGTTCCAAAGCCACTATGGTTTATTTGCCACATTGTTAAAATCGAACAACTCCTTCTAAAGGGGCCGAAACCCTTAGGCAAACTTTCATCTTTGGAGCGCGTAGTTTCTAACTCCTCCGTTTCAAACTCAACATTCATTTTTCGTTGTTTTCGTTTTCAAGTTTTCTAGATAACGAGTTTATATTAGCAAGTTCGTAGAGGCCTTTCTTGTTCATCAAGAAAATTTTCTTCACTAGCGCAGCCTGCCATGCCATTATGAATCCGAACCTCGCAGCTTCGAATTCGCTCTTGAACTCGGCATAGAAGTCTTCTATTTGTTTGTCCTCCACTGAACACCCTCCGCCACATTTTTTTGTTCTCCGGCTCAAATTTTATCTCGAGCTCGTGCGCCTCCTTGGTTTCATATGGCATTAAGCCATGTTCTAGCCGGCAGAGGCCAAATTGTGCCGCAATATTTATTTTTCTTGGGACAAAAATTAATTTAGACTCCTCGAATTTTTTTAAAAAGGTCCATGACATCGTTTCGTAGGCCCTAAGTCTCTGGGATGATTTGGTGTTATACTCCTCATTGACTTTTCTAATGGTTACTAAATCAATCCCCATACACATCGATCTCTGGCCCCTCAACTTCTTCAACAATCGTAAGCCTAAAAGAAGGGATTCGTATTCGTCATATGTTATTCGAACATCGAAGTTTAATTCCACAAGAAAAGACTTTATGTGTGGTTGCTTTGCAGCAAATCCAAACCCCCGCACCATCATTGTGCCTAAAGCAGCATGACCCGTCAAAAATACATACTCCATAGAGCACTTTTTTTCGGTTTCGTTCCGTTTGGTATACTATCCTCTTCAATTAATGTGCTTTCTAATCGTTCATGATTAGCGCACTTGGCTGAATTTGTTTTGACTCTTCGTTTCAAACGCTACGTGGAGGCAGGAATGTCTCGAGTGTCGAGGTTTAAAAACAAAGGACACATGACTCGTAGCTTTAAGACCCATATTTTGTTTGCTATTGTTTAAAGTTGTTCAACAAATTTTTTTGATAGTTCCGTGGTATTTACCTCCTCCTCTCTCTACTGCCATATTAACTCTCCGTTAAATTTACTCGCTCATCTAATGTTTCTTCATTAAAAAAGGATAAATGAATCAAGGCCTCGTGTTTACAGTAGTATAAAGGGGAGTTTTGTGGTCTATCTTGACTTGTAACCGTGTATTGCATAGAGAGACTCCCCCGTAAAGTCTTCCCTCGTCCGATTGAAAACAAGGATAGTCGCATAGGTCATGTCCATCCGCATAGTCTCGTAACTTAGCCCCCAAAGATCTAGATAATAACATTCCATACTTTCAGAACATCAGCCCACAACAATGTCCATGACTAAGCATTTGGCCGAATCCGCTGACTAGCGTATATCTTTCGATTAATCCTAAAACATTTTACTCTCGCTGAGTCAAAGGAGCAAAAGGTCTTTGTAAGGTCTAAAGTGATTTCTAGACCAAGGTCTCTCCATCACAACTTTTTAGGCATTAAATTACAGATAAGCCGTGGAATCATGCATAACGTTGTGCAAAATCTTGTTATGAACGTTTAAACTCACATAAAAGTGTTGGAGGAACAGTCCCTCTTGATATCTACCTTCAATCTTTTGGACCGAAAATAAGCTCTCGGCTAGTCATCATTAAGATTGACCGTATCCTCATTCTCTTCAATGCTTTAAAGCCTTTAAAATTTGGGTCCCAGTATACACATGTCGCGCAGCTAACCTCAGCCAAAGGAACAAGAGATTTTTGATCTTTGAAATTCTCCCTGCTCCAAAGCCGTAAAGGATTTTGACTCTTTAAAATGATAGTCTCACTTTTATTAGCCGCTCACTCTATCAAAGAATATCGCCCTGTCGACTTGTCCTTATTTACGCTTGATAAAAGTGGTTTTTGGGTCAGGAGTACTACCGAGATGTTAGTACTACTAATGTTTCCGCACTCGTTTTTCATCGTTTTGAGTTCCTTTCTCTTTACCATTATAAGAATTAATGTACCATCGTTTTATCCTTTTGTTTGACAATCCCTAGTGCTCGATAAGCCAGAGTCGTTTTGTGAATATTTGTCGAGGTTTTGTTGTTGGGGGTTTTTTCGACCGGTTTTTCTTCTAAGGTCATAATCTCTTTGAGGCTCTATGATGACATTTTTCCATATCTTGATAATAATTTTCATCATCATCTCTTTTGTCATCATAAGGTGTATAAAGACCTTGTTTTCTTCATCATAATGAATCTCAAAGTCATCATTATCTATCCCTCAAAGCATATTGATATCACCTTTCCCTCTATTATCTCATCAATTTCCTCAACCTCACCTACATAGTTTTGATGAAAGGGAGGAGTGATTCCGTCGATCATCTTCCCCAGGTCCTGCTTTCGGAGGTTGGTTCCTTCTCATCCCGATTCGATTCCGGTCTCCGGCCCCGTTTTGAGGAGCATTTTTGTTTTGGCTTCGCTTGTGCTCTCTTAATTATGCTCATCTCTTTCTCATCATCTCCTCCATCATTCTCTCCATCTTTGAGTTGGAAGTAGAAGGTGTGGATTCCTCTCTAAAAGATACCCTCTTCTCTTTTTTTCATTCTTTCTCTTTTCTCCATCACGAAATTGACTTCCGATGCAAAGCAAGAGCATATTTTTGCATCTCTTCTCAGAGTTGCAAGATCTCTCTCACGCCTAATAGGCCATCTCGTGGCCGGGCACCTCGTGAAAATTGTTTAATTCCTAAGCCTTGGGGGAGGCTTTAGATCCTGGGAAAGCGCATTGTACACACTCTGCTACATCCGGTGCAAGCAAGCTCGCACACTTTCAAGTTGTTATCAAGGGAGGTTCCAGGAAATCTGAGAAAAGGAATCGGGAGAGGATTGTTCTTCACTTCCCATTTGTTTAAGAAATTTTGATGGAAGGCTTGGAGATTCATCGATACCATGTCTCAAGTCTTTAAACCATTTTCTTACAAGACTTTGAGCAAATAGTCTAAGTTTGACAAGTCTTAATCATCATCAATTTCATTTCTATCAAAGTAAAGTCATTCATCTTATCCACACGTTGTGATGCCATCAGTAGCATTACTAGCATCATATAATGGAATTTTGACTGACAGTCTTTGTGGAAGACTGACTAATGGCACAGAAAGACTAAGGGGAGCAGATACCATGTCGCCACAGATATGTGGTGTAGGTGGATTCACAAGGGGTGGATTAAGAAAAGGGAAAGCGTGGGCTCAAGTGGAGTGGTTTCAGGACAAGTGAATGAAGGATGAAGGGATGTAGATGGAACAACAAGAGATTTTTGGAGTTGGACCCTTGGATGAGAGACACCTAAATTATGAAGGAAATGCAGATCAGGAGGTGTTGTTTCTCATCTTACTACCGGGATGTTCACTTGTCTCCAGGATGAAAGTGAAGACTCAAAGTCTAGTTGAATAACATCATCAAATGACCTAGTTCTAAATGGATTTACTAAGTCACATTGTGATTTTTGTAGAGCCGTAAGATTTTCGTGAACCGAATTAGCTCTCAAGGGCAGATCCTGAAAACGCTGCTGATAATTTAATCCTAGGAGACTTCCCAAGGATACTTTCGGGTCATCAACTATCTCGAGGATCGTGGCTCTGGATGGGCTTTCCAGTGTGAATCTTTCTTCTAGAGCCACTATGCTCGTGTTTTCGACACCCAACTAAACAAGAAAAGTTCAACCAAATATGACAATTCCGAGAGGTTAACTAATCAAGCGACACAAATTTTAATCCTATAGTCCTCTAACCGAGTTTCAATGGATATTATAAAGATAAGGGTTCTTCCCAAAGGAGTCTCTAAGGTCCTGCTCAGTGATTATGGAGTCGCCAAGTGGAAGTTTTTATCTTCTAAGGAGGTAAAAGGTGTTATGGTCCACCACCATGTTTATCGGATACCAATCTCGAAATATTTTTAGGTTTTCCGAATTATTTTTTCAAGCTTGTGTGGTTTTTTAAGAATATCCTAACTCGTTTCAAAACTTAGCTACGGCTATGAGACAAAGACAGCAGGTACTCTTTGCGGCCAAGCTGCCTGATCTCTCAAGGTTAAGATAAAGACTCATGAGAATCCTAGGGTTTTTCCTAGTTTGTCACTAATTCAAACAAGCTTTATCCATGATTACCATTATTTGCGTAGTGCTTCGAAAAGGCTACTTTATCACCAGTTTTGTATGAATTTCTAAAGGAAACTAAGATGAAAATTGACTCGCTCTCCACAGTGAGTCACTCAAAAATGTTAGAATCCGTAATTTTAAGCAGTACTGTGCAGAGACTAAACGCTAGAAGCAACATTATTTCAACCATTTTGGGATTCTAGGATCTAGCCCTCTCGAATCCCAGGAGAGGGATCTCTCCAATAAGTGCAAAGATGGATTTGTCTTTGAAGTTTGGGGTAATGATATTAGGCTAGTTATGAAGTCCAAGGGTTTGTTTTGTTTTTGGATGGTTGAGCATGAATATTATTTGAGGGGAAAGTTCTAAGTGCAAAAGGTTTGAAAGGTGAGAAGTTGCAAGAAAAATAGAACAACTTTGGCTAAAAAGATAGATATAACACTGTTTTTAGTCCATTGGGATATGGAGTCATATCAGGGGCTTTAATTGAGCAACAACATCAAGAGGATCCAGAGGCAAGTCATCTATATCACGAAGATTATTGAGATTAAAATGATGGAATGGAAACAATAAAGTGTTGGAGGGGTGGAAACCCGATAATAATTTTAAGCGATTTATAGCCGCTCCAAACAAGAAAATCCTCTTAAGTAATCGTTAAAAACCAATGAAGAAACAGGCTGACTATAAACTTTCTTGGGCAAGTTTGTATTAAAGCAAATTTTTAATTGACAAACAATTCAAGAATCCGTATAATTACCTTCGGAAAGTATGAAAGCACATAAGAGAAACAAAGTGTAACCTAAGATCAGATAAGGTACTTTTAAACCTAATCTACTTTCAGCCAACACCAATGGAAATCTTCGTAATCCGCCTTTGGAGAATAGGAACTAGAAAAGCAGAGCAAACCATCACTTTTCTAGTCTAACTTTAATAAGAAAATGATGAAAATAAATTTCAAGAATAATGTTTAAAGCAACAAGAGGGACGAGGCGAAACGCCAACATTCCTAATCGCTAAGCTATATTGAATCATTCTTAAATAAATAGCAAATTGGAGGAAAACATTGAGATAAAGCTTATCGCTTAGAGAAGGGATATTGGTAAACAATAAATCCTAACTCTATAAATGTGTTCTTTATCAAAGAATAGTGAAAAATATGACATACATAGAAGGAAAAACAATAACAAAGAAAGAGGCACTTCACCAGGTGATATAGACCAGGATCCCAAGAAACATCTTGTTATTGATGTCAAACCAAGCATAGCCTTTCTGTGTCCAATGTTTCGCTCAACAATCATCTTTCACTATTCACTTAACTAATATGCACAAAAAGCGTAGGCTTCAAGGGCCAATGATCACTATTTACAAGTAGGAGTTTTTGAGCTCAAAGTATATTTCAAAAATTCAACAACCAACCATTTCTCATCTTCACAGAAGTATTTATAGAGAGATGAGGAGGTGAGATCTAATAAAAGATCTCTTGGGACAGTCATTACGCATAATGACTTCTGCCCTTGAGGGGCTCAATGAGAAGTTTAAGGTGTGCTATCGTATTAATTTATTTACATTCATGAATTAAACTCGTGGGAGCTTTTGTTGACTTTGAGGCTCTGTTTTATGTTAAAGTAACTATGTCGATATTTGTTGCATTAAGTTCCTATGGCAGCATTAATTCTTCGGTGCGTTGAGGGCAACTATCCCGATTTTGAACAATAACTTCGGCCTTTGTTTGAATGCTTTGAGAGCATAGGTGGCACTTATGGTAGCCGGGGAGGAATCAATTCGCCTAAAACGTGGCGGTGGAGGCCTTTCTTCCCCGTTAAACACTTATGAATTTCCTTTAACCGTGTTTTTAATTTGGGGGATTAGGCTTTGATAGTCAATCTTAGCCGTAATCCCCACAAATCGGTCTTCAATCTTCTATTCTCGCCGTGCTCGTCTTCAAAAAATGATACTCTTTTAATTTTGATTGAAATCACAATGTCTTGTTGATGTGCAAAGCCGCACTGAGTTCTCAGAGCATCAACGCCCATGAAGTATCGACGAAACGTGGAATTCGAACTTCGCGAATGGTCTCCTTTGATGAATCAAAGGCACGGAAACGTCCTTCCCGGCCTTCGCCTCTTTCTTTCGATATAATGGAAAACCATTAATTCCTACAAAATACAAATGATAATTATAAAATCCTCGCGTTATTTGGGTATACCGCTTCTCGCAGGGCGTGGGGAGCGAGTAGGCCGTTGGATGGCATCATCCAACGGTAGAGACGGTCAAGAGAAGGTAAAAAGGAGAGCTGAGAAGAATAAGATAGAATGATCTTGGATCAGTCCAATATGGACACGTGGACGGTCCCGAGATCCAATCGGGAGATCGCAATCGCGTGGGATCATGTTAATGCGCTGCAAGAAACTTGCGATGTGATCGAGCGATGCCCGTTGATCCGAGGATCGGATGAACGATGGGGAATGAATCGCGGGTTTTTGGAAGCGAGGTAAGACTTATGATCGGAGGGAATGAGGACCGTGATCATGGAAGTGAGAGGAGATCAACGGCGCACAACCAATCGGGGATCTACACCCTGGGGTGGCAAATAAACGCGCTCGATGAAAAGTTGTGATGCAATGTAGCGCGGGACACGTTGATCCGAGGATCGAATCAATGGTGGAGAATGAATCGGAGGGTTGGCCGATCGAAGGGAGCAGAATGTATGAGATGGAAAAACCTCCGATGTGATTTTTGCGAGCCGTTCGATCGCCTTTAAGATCAATGGTGGAGATTTGCTTTAAAACGAACCGGCGAAACCTTTTATGATATACAAACCAAAAAAATCAAATAAAAACAAATTTTTTATGCTTTGCGAGTTATATATATGAAATGAATAGGCGCTCAGTCTACAAGGCCTTTAGATATATGGAACGCAAATAGACCCAAGGCTATATATATGAAAAGGGCCTATCGCATCGAACGTCGCAGTAAGGCTTTTCAATCAACCCATTGAACTTTTGCGATGTGATCGGCGCCGCGACTTAAACCATCGGTCCTAGGCATAGGTTATATGAATGGAAAGCGTACGGGTTTATATATGGGACCCAATCGAATCGAAAAGTTTGATGCGCGGTCTTTCAATCAACCCATTAGGATTTCTCCGATGCGATTGCATCGACGGTGTTTTCAATCTAACCATTTATTTATATTTAACACGTGACTTTGGCACATTAGATCAAAACTTTGAATAAATGGGTTTTTATGACTTTACAAAGAAAAAAATGGATTGGGAATGGATTTTTTTCAATGTTTTAAGCACCAAAGGCGGGTGCCACAGCATTATATGGCAAAAATAATATGATCGTGGTTTATAAAATGAGAGGGCTAATCGCATCGGAACTTTCCAAACATGGAAAAATACTTGCGCACTTGGATCTTTTGCGATGCGATTAAGCACCTTGTGGGCTAGCGCCCGGTTCCGTGGTGTGTGGGCATGTGGGGGAAGTGGTTTTAAGACTTAGCCCAAGAGGGCTTAAGTCCTTAGTAATAAAAAGCTTTCTGTTTTTTATGAATTTTTTCGCAGTTTTCAATGGATTTGCGAGGTTTTCGTATAGTTTAAAAATGAGTTTTAAACTATGTAAAAGAGATTTTCACGAAAGGAGAAGAGGAATCATGAAAATAGAGGAGTTTTTGTAGGAGAAAAAAGGGGGAGAAAAATGAAGGTTAGTTTTGGAAGAGGAGGAAATGATGGTTTTACAAACGAGCTTTTCTCTTGGAATTAAGCGTAGTTTGCGGTATAAAATGGAAACAACAAATGAAGATTTTGGACAAGTGAGCATGAGGCCCTTCAAGAGTCTTCAAGAGCCAACACTTTTTAGCAATAAAATTTGTTCCTCGAAGGCTCAAAAGTCTTAGCCACCTTTTTGCTATAACAAATTTTATAGGTGGCTAACAAGTGGTCTTCACAAATTTTCCCAAAGTACATCCCTTGCACTAATCTCGACCGTGCAAGTGTCACCTTTGGGAAGCCCAATGAGAAATCGGCCGCAAAATTTTCAAAGCGCTCATGGTGAAGATGGCCCAATCGTTGTGCCACAATTCGCACCCTCATCTCGGTCATCACTCCTTCTGCTTTTTCGTTTGCCATGCAACAGCAGCCCATCTACCCTGCAATTGATAAAGATTCTTAACTTGAATCCCTATTCTCCCGGTTTGACTCGCTTGTTTTGTGGCGTAGGAAGGCTTTTCCCTCGCTAAAAAAGAACATCATAACCCTTTGTCTTCCAAAGATTGCCACGTAGATCGCATTCTTTTTCAATCTCGGAACATGCATGACATCCTTTAAGATGAAAGGTTTACCGTACTCCCTCTCAAAGGAAATGGTCCCCGATAGCAGCAGACCGTATGTACCATCATCGCCCATATCGATGTGCACTCCATGATACTTTTCCTCTAGATCACTAAACAAATCTTTGTCTCTCGGTCATATGGAAAGACGCACAACTCGTCAAGAAACCACACCGATCCCATCACACTTGAAACCAAGCATGCGATCAAAGAAAATTCGAGCTCAAAACCTGCGAGGCTAAGGCCTCTTCGTGCGGGCACTGCAGCCGCTCTTATTCTTCTTCATTTGTGGGCAATTAGTGGCGAAATTTCCATGCTCGTGACGATAGAAAACACTTCACTTTGGAGAAATCCTACTTCTCGCCTTTTGCACCGGATTTAGAAGGATTTTTCTCCCCCGTCCCTCTCCTTGCATTGGAAGCCAAAGCGTTAATTCTTTTCATCTTCATTCTTCGATGAAGATCCATCCCTAGTACCCCGCCCTTATCTCCTCCTCCACAAGATCCGACCAAAGTCGTCATCCCATCCGTAGCGCTCTGTCCATCGACGCAGTCTAGCATATGCTCAACTCTTCGTGAAAGCCCAAGGGGAGCCAAGCTCACCAAGTCTTCTTCATCAAAAATAACCCCCACACTTCCCAACTCATCCTTGCGGTGGACAAACTTCATGAGGTATTTTGGAATACTCGTCGCCTTTCTCCCATTTTTATTTTTACGAGCTTCGTCTTTAAGCGCCAACTTCCTCTGGTCACTTCGCTTTGGAACAAGTCTATCAAAACCTTCCACATTAAGAATGGAGTGGCTTTCCCATGAAGTCACAGACACAATGTGGTCCTTCACACCTTCCAACAAAATCCTTTCGACACTTTGCTACCTTCTTTTGCCATGCGTCAAGTCGCGGGTCCGCATCACTAGAAGCGAGCTTCGAATATCAACATCTATGAACTCCCTCAACCCATTATCATCCAAAGACCTGCCTCCATCCTATCCTTCCATGCTATGTAATTTGAGCTACCCTCAAAGGCATACTCAATCGCAATCCATTGAAAGACATTTCAATGAATGCTCAACTTCGACACCAAGAAAACACTCGCAAACGCAAATTCGAATTCCACTAGCACAAAACTCAATTAACTCAACTACTTCAATAATTGCAATCTCCTCCAATGATCAACACCGTCTCGAAACCATGTAGAAATTATATAAATTATGTGTTATATGTCCAATATTCTCCTGGTCTCACACTATTTTTTTAACTTCATGCAAAATATAGAATCTATTCCACCATTGATCATTTGCGGAAATTAAATCAAGATTGCAATGCACACATGAAACAATAAAAATTCACACACATTAACACAATTGTTTAACTGAAAGCTCGAAGCTGAAAACTCCCAACTATCCGTATATAATATATGTCATACATATCATGTAACAATATTCATACAAAGTTGATCATATCAAGCTCTCGATACTA
Organism: Pinus albicaulis; assembly: GCA_034641835.2. Classification (NCBI taxonomy): domain Eukaryota; kingdom Viridiplantae; phylum Streptophyta; class Pinopsida; order Pinales; family Pinaceae; genus Pinus; species Pinus albicaulis. Next base: position 987,814,827 of record CM076569.1, read on the forward strand.
AATACAATCGATACACACTAATCAAGAACAATCAACAAAAAATCTGCACCGATTTTTTCCCTCCCGATAGCTTGCCTCTACCGTGCAATCCCTACCGAAGAATGGCTCGGGATGAGTTCGAATTTTCTCAGCCTTGCTCACGCAATCCTCATTGGCATCTCCAATGAATGTGTGGTGCATACAATGCAACACTATAGTCACAACCGATAGTCACACTTGCTCTTTCACCAATCTCTCCATCGAGTCTCCATTGATATGTTCTGCGTACTCGTAGTTAATCGTTGTCTCCGTCCAGTTAAATAATGAGTTATTATTCAAAGTGAATTAATTCTAACTAATTAATTCACTCAACTCCACCGAAAGTATCAATCGCTTAGAAATAGACACAATCACTTTCAACCGAGTTTAACTCCACAAGTGTAGTTAAACTAGAAACCAACTCCACCAACTACTTCTCCAACTCCACCAAACTCGTCCCTTGAGTTCTAACTCTGAAGTCCTCCATGCATGTACCACTAGTAGCTCTAGGAATTGCATAATTCCTCTCAAATTAGTTGATTTGAACACTCTGTTAACCTCGAATGTCGCTGCTCCAAGAGAATACGACAATGTTTAGAGTCCAAATATTATTAAGAGCTAATAATATTCGACATGTCTATTTTTAGACTAGTAGTCTAAAAATAGACTTTTCCCAAAAATGTATAAAAATAGAAGTCCATCTATTTTTCCAACTTCACCAACCATCCAAAAATAGCATCCCGCAACTCATAGAATATGATCAACATGTCTAAAAATAGACATAGTCTAAAAATAGACTTTGCGCCAAAAGATAACTCGCGAGGCCCACTTAGGGAAGGCGACTCTTTTAACTAAGCTCATCATCTTGTTGAATCTCAACACTCCCTCTCAACAGGGATAGGGATTATCCGCCACCCCGATCCTCGTCTCTATGGTATTCAAATTTGCTCCCGGTGACCGCCTTCGTCGTAATATCCGCATCCCGATCTTCTCGTAGGAATGTAAGAAAGAAACATGATCCTCCGTCGCACAAAATATTCTATATGATGGTACCGTATGTCAATATGTTTAATCTATCATGAAAGACTGGATTAACCGAGAGCTTAATGCAACTCGATTATCACAATATATCACAAGTAGGGATCTAAATGAGAACCGAACAAAACCAACCAGGGATCTTCCTCATCCATATAGCCTCGCATGCAGCCCAAACTTGCTACCATGTACTTGGCCTCCGCTGAACCGAGTCGCCACGATCTTTGTTTCCCCGTTGTACCAAGAAACCGTCGTAAAATCCGACATCGAAAATCCCTCCGTATGTGCTCTTTTGTCTCGTTGGGCTTCCTACCCATCCGCATCCGTGAAGCCATGCAGCCTTCACTTCATCCGACCTGTCCGTACCACAATCCATACTCGGATGTGCCCCCGAGATACCTCGGGACATGCTTACCTCGCCTTCCAAAATAGCTTGGTAGGCTTCACCATCGCTTGTGAAAGCCGGTTCACAACACAAAGCATATGTCCAAATCATGTATTGACTAAATACATGAGTGAACCAACCAACTCGTCGATAAATAGTGGCATCCACTACCTCTCGTCGATGTAGCATACTCCTTCCTCCAACCACCGGGAAGAGGAGTGTTGATAGGCTTGCAACCTTGCATGTGAAACTTCTCCAAGATCTCTCCGGGCGTACTTGCCTTAAAATACAAACAAGTCCCACCTTTCCGCCGCCAAATTTCCAATCCCAAGAAATAATGAAGGAGGCCCAAGTCCTTCATCTCGAACTCCTTTGCAAGATATGCCTTGCATGAGTGTATCAACAGCTTCATCACCCGTTAGTATTAAATCATCTACATAAAGCACAATGATCAAAAGCTTACCCTCCACCACAATCGGTATAGGTTTGGATCTCGCCTCATTCTTGGCGAAACCAAGTCCAAAGTGAAATAACCGTACTATCCGTGTGTACCAAGCACAAGGTGCTTGTTTCAGCCCATACAACTCTCTTTTGAGCCTCGCACACATGCGACTCGTTGTTGAAGATTTCGAATTCTTCAAGTCGCTCAATGTACACCTCCTCCTCAATGATTCTCGTTGAGGAACGCAGCTCTTCACATCCATCTCGATGAATGTGCCAACCCATCCCACACCGAGAAAGCAAGGATGGTCCGTATGGAAGAATACCTTGTCGACAGGTGAAAAGGTTTCTTCATAATCGATCTCGATCCGTGAGAGCCCCGGCAACAAATATTGCCCTATACTTTTCAACGCTTCCATCATGCAGCTCTGCTTCACTTTGTAGATCCATCTCGAACCTACCACTAATTTTCCTTCCGACCTTGGGAAAATCTCCCATGCAATCGTTTCGACAATTGAATCATACTTTTCCACCATGGCATCTACCTCATGCGGGATCCTCCATAGCTTCCTCAAAAGAGGATGGCTCTATCACGATACACTTGCTCATCGTAGCCATGTATCCAACAAATCTGTCGGTGACTGTCTCTGCTCTGCGTTGTGATGTAGGAACTCCTACATTCTCGCACCGCATCAAGATTCGCCGCTCGGCTTCTATAGTGCGCTTCCGCCTCTCGATGTTTGGCGCCGCATGAGTGGTTTCTTCCACTCAATGAACCTCCTCTTGTGGCTGATCTACATCTTGAGGCTCATCTTTAGGAACAAGTAGCTCCTCCTCTCGCATGCAAGTGTAGCTCCCTCTCAAGCGACAACTTCATGGCTTTCTCCTCATGAAATTTGATATGCTGCGTCGCACGACAATCATCCGATCGTCTGGGCAAATACACACGATAATTGTGGGGTGTTTCTATGTACCCCACAAATATCCCAACCTCTCGCGGTCGGCTCAACTTCTTCCCGGCATCCTTCATCACATGAATGTAAACAGGTGAGCCAAAAAATCTTCAAATGAGAAATATCGAGCTTCTTAGCAGATAATTCCCTCTTCGGTTGTACTCATGCCAAATACTCTATGAGGACAACTGGCGGTTGCTTACAATCGCAGTAGTTGCATGCCTCGACCCCACAACCGTATGGGAAGGCCCCGATCATGCAACATCGCCCGTGCAAGCACCCACAATCATTCTCGTTTCTTCCTCTCGACGACCCCATTTTGATGTGGGTTATGAGGCGCTATGAGTTCTCTTCGAATTCCTTCTTTGCTACATAAGTCTTTGAATTCGCCGGAGATGTATTCACCACCATTATCGCTCCAGCAGAGATTTCACTTGCTTCCTCGACTCTTTCTCAACCAACGCCTTGAACTCAAAGAACTTTGAGTATGTCTCACTCTTCTTCTACATGAAGAAGATCCAACACTTACGAGAAAAATCATCAATAAATATCACATAATACATGTGCTTTGTCGTTGAAGCAACCGAGAAAGGTCCACACATGTCCGTGTGAATTCTCTCAAGGATCGTCGAAGCATGACTATCCTTCTCATGAAAAGTGGTCTTCACAAATTTTCCCAAAGTACATCCCTTGCACCGATCCGACAATGCAAGTGTACCTTTGGGAAGCCTCGTAGAAATCGTCGCAAAATTTTCAAAGCACCATGGTGAAGATGGCCCAATCTCCTATGCCACACTCCGCCCTTATCTCGGCTCACCACTCCTCTCGCTTTGCCTCGCCATTGCAGCGCATCCATCTACCCGCAATTGATAAATATTTTTTAACTCAAATCCCTAGCCTCCGAGTTTGACCAGCTTGTTTTATAGCACAGGGAAGGCTTTTCCCTCGCTAAAAACAAAAATCATAACCCTTGTCTTCCAAAGATCGCCACTGAGATCGCATTCTTCTTCAATCCCCGGAACATGAATGACATCCTTCAAGATGAAAGGTTTACCAAACTCCCTCTCAAAGGAAATGGTCCCGATACCCGCCGCAACCGTATCTACCATCATCGTCCATCTTGTCGTGCACTCCAAGATCCTTTTCCTCCAAATCACTAAACAAATCTTTGTCTTTGGTCATATGGAAAGACGCACCACCGTCAAGAAACCACACCAATCCCATCACACTTGAAACCAAGCATGCGATCAAAGAAAATTCAAGCTCAAACCGCGAGGCTAAGGCCTCTCCGTTGCGTAACTAGCGTGGCTCTTATTCTTCTTCTTCCGTGGGAAATTAGTGGCGAAATTTCCATTCTCGTGATAGTGAAAACACTTCACTTTGGGACAAATCTCGCTTCTTGCCTTTCGCATCGAATTTAGAAGGATTTTTTCTTCCCTTCCTTCTCATTGCTTTGGCAGCCAAAGTGTAATTCCTCTTCATCTTCATTCTTCGATGAAGATCCATCCCCGGTACCCCACCTTATCTCCTCCCCCGCAAAGATCCAACCAAAGTCGCTCCCATCCCGGCGCTTTCTCCCGTCCATTGCAGAGTCTTCTTAGCTATGCCAACTCTTCTGAAGCCCAAGGGGAGCCAAGCTCACCAAGTCTTCTTCATCAACAAGAACCCCCACACTTCCCGAAACCTCATCCTTGCAAGTGGGCAAACTTCGTGAGGTATTTTTGGAATACCGTCGCCTTTCTCCATTTTTATTTTTTTTGATCTTGTCTTTAAGCGCCAACTTCCTCTCGGTCACTTCTACTTTGGAACAAGTCCGTCAAAGCCTTCCACATTAAGAATGGAGTGGATTTCCTATAAAGGTTGTACATAATGTGGTCCTTCACACCTTCCAACGTAATCCTTCAACACTTTGCTACCTTCTTTTTCCATGCGTCGAAGTGCACTCGCATCACTAGAAGCGAGCTTTCGAATATCAACATCTATGAACTCCTTCAACCCATTATCATCCATCACCGCTCTCCATCTTGTCCTTCCATGATATGTAATTCGAGATGCCCTCAAGGGCATACTCCAATCGCAACCGTTGAAAGACATTTCAATGAATGCTCAACATTTACACCAAGAAAACACTCGCAAAGCAAATTCGAATTCCACACACAAGACAAAACTCAACCGCTTCAATAATTGCAATCTCCTCCAATGATCAACACCGTTCTAATACCATGTAGAAATTATATAACTTATGTGTTATATCTACGTAATCTATTCCACCATTAATCATTTGCGGAAATTAAATCAAGATTGCAATGCACACATGAAATAATAAAAATTCACACATATTAACACAAGCTTGTTTAACTAGAAAGCCCAAGTCGAAAACCCCAACTATCTATATATAATATATTTCATAGAGATCATGTAACAATCCTCATACAAAGCTGATCATATCAAGCTCTCGAGACAATACAATCGCTACACACTAATCAAGAACAATCGCAAAAATCCGCACCGATTTTTGCCCTCCTCGATAGCCTCGCCTCACTCGCGCAATCCCCGTCGAAGAATAACTTTGGAGTTCGAATTGCTCCAGCCTTGCTCACACAATCCTCATTGGCATCTCCAATGAATGTGTGGTGCATACAATGCAACACTATAGTCACAACCGACAAATACACTTGCTCTTTCACCAATCTCTCCACCGAATCTCCACCGATCCGTTTTGCACTATAGTTAACTCGTTGTCTATGTCCGAGTTAAATAATTAGTTATTATTTAGTGAATTAATTTAACTAATTAATTCACTCAACTCCACCGAAAGTATCAATCGATTAGAAATAGACACAATCAGTTTCAACTAAGTTTAACTCCACAAGTGTAGTTAAACTAGAAACCAACTCCACCAACTACTTCTCCAACTCCACCAAACTCGCCACTTGAATTCTAACTAAAGTCCTCCATGCATGAACCACCCAATAGCTCTAGGAATTGCGTAATTCCTTCAGCCTAGCTTATCTAAAAAAATATGTTAACCGAATGTCGTTGCTCCAAGAGAATAAGATAATGTTTAGAGTCCAAATATTATTAAGAGCTAATAATATCCGACATGTCTATTTTTTAGACTCGGTAGTCTAAAAATAGACTTTGCCCAAAATGTCTAAAAATATAATTCCGTCTATTTTTCCAACTTGACCAACCATCCACAAATAGTATCCCGCAACTCATAGAATATGATCGACATGTCTAAAAATAGACATAGTCTAAAAATAGACTTTGCGCCAAAAAATAGCTCTGTGGGGCCCACTTAGGGAAGGTGACTCTATTCACTAAGCTCATCATCTTGTTGAATCTCAACACCCTTTTGACAAGGTCCATCCTCAACTAGTTGTGCTAGTGGGACTTGATGACTATAACAATTTTTTTTGTTTTGTTTATCAAGTGGTCCGATTTCATCGTGGATTACATCAAGCTTGGATCTCGTGGCTTACGAAACCGCAACCCAAGGGCATCAAAGCCGTCAAAGTCACTTGGAGTTTGCACACGCACTGGCCACACCAATGCTAAGCTAACCGAGTTTAACTTTTCTCCTCCCCCAAGCACGAGCGCAATAGACTCTCAGTGAGGTTTGATCCTAGGTTGCCCTTTTGATGAGGCCCATCCTCAACCTAGGTTGTGCTAGTGAGACTTGATGACTATAACACAATATTAATATTAAACGCTAATCCAATTTTATTTTGAATACAATACAATATTAATATTCTTTTTGAGATGTAAATGTCTTCACAAATTTGAATTGACTTTTTTCACATAAAGTATCATTAACAAAAACACCTGATCACCATCAATCCAAAAACCCATATACATAATAAAATATTAATATCAAACACTAATCCAATTTTATGTTAACTTTAATAGAATATTAATATTCAATTATCAAATTTTATTTACACAATATTAATATTCAATTATCAAATTTTATTTTAACTTTTTTTTGGGTCGTTAACTAAAAAGATAAATACTAACAACCAACAAACATCAACTTAACTTTCGAGCATTGGGAAAACAAGTCGCACCTTCCTCACGCATTGGGAATGCATTAATCATATTCATAAAATATTTTTAAATAAATTTTTAGCACATCTAGGGACCTAGTTTGATTCTGCCCATACCTTAAATTCTTTTTGCATACTTTTGGCTAAATATTGTATTATTGTATTAAAATTTGAAATACATTGTAATTAATTTGCCCCCTTTATAATTTAAGTTTATGGTTTCAAAAATAAAGATTCTCCATTGTAATTTTTTTATTAAAAGATATTGATTTTCCATTTTATTTCTAATTTAACATTATAATTTTTTAAAGAAATTAATTTTATATTATTGAAATTTTAAAAATAAATTGTTTTTTTTTAACCATATGATTAATTATACATTCTTTATATTTTTCATTAAAATTTTAAAATTAATAAAAATAAAAAATAGTAAACAATATCTTCAAAATTAAAATTAATAAAAAATAAAAAATAGTAAACAATATCTTCAAAAAATAAAATGGATAGAAATGTGGTTGTGAGAACTTAGTGGTCATTCAATAATAACTAATTATAAATAATTATAAATAATTATAAATAAAAGTTGTTAATTTTTAAATCATTAATAAAAATTGTTAATTTTTTAAATCATTTCAAAATTTTGTTTTATTTTAGCTATTTATGATTTTTAAAATGTTTAATTATTGATAGTTTTTTAATTATTACTATGTAATTGAGAAATTTAATTATTTTATAAAAATTATGTTTTTTTAATTCATTGTAAAAATTTAAAAAATATGTAAAGAATATATATTAAAATTTATAAATATATATATATATATTTTATATATATATATATATATATATATATATATATATATATATATATATATATATATATATATATATATATATATTTTTTTGATAAGGTAACATAATTTAATAATTGTTAATAAATTTATATGATAGGGTAACATAATTTAATAGTTGTTAATAAATTTCATGAAAATCTTCATGTGCATTCGAAAATGCAATATTGGAGTTAAGTAAGGGTGTCTCCTATCTCTTACCCCTTTTTTGGCATATACATCAATAAGCTAGAGGAGTGTATGGAATCTGCTGGGGTCCAAGGGCGCCCGTAGTTTGTTGGTGGTCTCATTACTCTTCTCCTCTATGCCGATGATATTGTTCTTCTTGCAAAAATCCATGATGACCTCGACAAATAGCTCCAAATTCTTCATGACTACTACTCCAAGATGGGTATGACAATTAATATTAACAAAACTAAAGTCTATCATTAAAACCAAAAAGATCACCCATGGCGCTTTAGTGTATAATAACCAGTGCTTAGAGAAGGTCTCTTCTTATAAGTATTTGGGCATTGAATTCCCTCATCATCTCAACCGGAATTATAGCATCGAGAAAATGATTATTTAGTTGTAAAGCTTATTATGAGCTTGAAAACAATTGTAAGCCTAGCCGTATCTTTACATTTGGAGTAAAAAAGAGGTTCCTCTTTGAGACCCTTGTTACCCCCGTTGTCTTATACAAATGTGAAGTTTGGGGTTCCATTATAACCAGAGAGTCATGGAGGAAGATTGAGATGATTCAAAAGAAATGCATAACCTACAACCTTAAGATCAAGGGAAATACTCCCTATCCTATCCTCTCGATCAAATCTGGTTTGTGCCCCATTGAAAATACAATTATGTTTATATATCCCACATATAAGAAGAAGCTTGACAACATGGAATAAAAAAAGGCTCCTAAAATTCCTTCTAACTTTAGTCAAAACCTCACCTTCGCCTCAAGAGAGGGTGGCATAAGGATGCCTAGTTTTGGCTCAACCATTGGGGAATAAAGGAGGAGATCAGGCTTTGGAAATCAAAGATAATATCAAAAATACTATTACCTCCAAGTTTAAGGAAAATTTGTTGGAGGATCAGAGTCGGAGTGTAAAAGGAAGCTAAGATATTATAAGGAAGTGATCAACCCCACACTTGATAATCGACTATCTCTCTCGTGTTGTCTAGCAATAAGAAAAAAAATGAACATCACTAAGATAAGAACTAATTCCCATGAGCTTTGGGAGTGAGACCGGACAATGGTCTATTTCAAGACCCCTTGGAACGATAGAATCTATCGCATTTGTGATTCTAAGTTGGTGGAAGATGAAAAAGCACTTCCTTTTAGACTCGCCTAACTCTTACTCACATTCGCTCTCAATTCCCTACCATCTCGCCACACTTCCAATCTTCTTGACCTATTAAGCCAACCCACCTATAACGATCTTAGTAGCACTTATTTCCCTTCTCTTTGACAATAGAAACAAGATTTTGAAGAATCAAACTTTGATTCTTTCTCCTTCTTAAGGTCCGATAGACCGCATTGGTCTTAACCCTGACAATAACCATCATCATCATAATAATAAATCTTCTTTTATAAATTATACAACAGCTTCAATACAATTATTGAAAATGAAAAGAAAATTAATTTTAATAACCTTTCCAATAAATTATATAACATTTTTGGGTTCTCTTTTTCTAATAATTTAGTAGTCAACTTTGACAAAAAACACCAAATAATTTTCACTTTTATTGTTGAAAGTGAAAGATAAAATGATTTCAATGGTTGTTAATAAATATCATGATTATATGAAAAAGAAATGATAAAAAAAACTTTATGTATATTGAAAAATGAATATGTTAGGATAAATGGATTCCAATGCCCTTCAATTCCTAGGCATTCCCCCTACAATAATTTAGTAAGAAACTTTCATCACAAAATAAAATGAACAAATATGATGAGTCATCAAGGTAGACCTCTAGGATGTGCGAGCAGTACTCTCAATAAAGGAGTGGTGCGCAAGCAGTGCTCGACAAACGATGCACAAGCAAAGCTCGACAAACGATGCACAAGCGTGCTCGACCAACGGGAGAGGAATTAAAATCACTTGACTAATAGGAGAGGAAATTTAGTTGCTCGACCACAAGGGAGAGGGTGAGCAAGAGAGAGAACCTACCCAATTAAATTATTCTAGGCATCTCTCTAATAAATTCCAACCAACCAGGTAAGTAGCTTGGGCACGAAGTTTATTTCACACCCAGGGGATACTGTTCATATAGGTTGTGTAGAGTAAGTAGAGCAAGTCGAGTAACCAAGTAGATGTAATTAAAGTTTATAAAAAATAACCATCCACAAATAGAGTTCTTATTATCTCTACTCGAGCAGGAGATAATGCAATCATGAATTATCTTGTTATTTTAATTGTATTTTTATTAATATAAAGTTGTACGTATTTATTGTTTTTTACTCTAATTTAACTATATTTAAACTAAGTGAGAGTAGCTACGTTGTAGCCCCCTTGTTCAAATGTGCTAGTTGCTTTATACCTTTCAAAGTTCAATAAATAAACTAAGTGGAAGGGAATGCTAGCTATGAAACCTTGTTATGTATAGCATCATTATCTATGTACTTTTAGCAAAATTTATAACATCCCCTTGCTAAAATTTATGGTTGGATCATACCAATAATTGCTTAGTTTAGTGCTAGGAAATGCCAAGTTGACCTAGAAGTACCATATTTCCATTAAGATGTTCATTTAATCTATTTTTGGCCATTTTTTATATCAAAAAAATCCATTCAAAATATAAACTTGATTAGGAGACGAGGAGATGCATAATGCAAATTCACAAATTGATATTGGTCCTGCCTTCTAAAAACTTTAGAATTTGTCTATAATAAATATCTCTCAACCCAAAATGGTTGCTACAACAATAATATATAGTCTTTACATTAAAAAAATAAAAAAAATTTATTTATTAGAACCAAACTTCATCTTATTTAAACTTCCTGATTTTTAAATCTCATCAATTTCCCCTCCCCAAACTATGTTTGAAAAATACATAACTCTAAAAACTACTTACATATAAAAAACATCAACACATTAAATTTACATAACAAAAATAATAAAGTCAAACCCACAACCTTTATACTGAAAAACATGAGATCATTTATGAAAATACAAAAATCATTTTTCTTTTTTTCAATGTGCAATGGTAAAAAACAATATGTTACATAAAATTAACAATTCGTTTGGAAGGAATTTGAACCAAGCTAAATACATCCCATAACATGCAAAGGTGACCACCAGGAAAAAAATTATCGTTAATATATATATATATATATATATATATATATATATATATATATTATAGAAAAAAACCGTCGTTCTCGCATATTTCCTAGTTTATTGCTAATCTGTTTGATCATTTGGTATGTACAAAAAGTGCTTATCTGTTTAATGTTTCTTAATGTGAGTGATGATGTGTTCTGACCAAACAAATGATAGTCAATGGTCTCGTCTCACCATTCATGTTTTTTAATAATTAGATATTGTTTCTCTCTCTAACGTGCAGAATTAATTTATGTAAATTTTGGACGCGTTGAATTATTTTATGTAAATTGCGGCACTCTAACAAAAACACAGGTTGACCCCCATAATACACCAAACTCTTATAACCTAATTTTACTACGTGAAGGGCACCCACAAGTTTGGTTTGACCACGAAGACACCAAACTCTCTCAACAACTCTTCTTTTGTAAAATCATGAGACATGGACTCGAAATAAGGGAGGGAGGGAGGGAGGGAGAGAGGGGTTCTTTCTGAAATTGTACAAATTAAAGCAATAAAAAAGGAGTTATCCATAGCAGATGGAATCTTACTACTTTTGGATTCCATCCTTCACCAATTACCATTAGGTTATAGTTTGCACCAACTCCTATAGTGCACCTATAGACGTGCCTACTCACTCGGCCCTCATTGCCATGTTGTTTTATAGAGGAGATGCGCGAGTGCCCTAATGAAGATTTAGATTTCAATTTGGAAGGACCAAAATACCTCCATATAAGATCCACATAATGAGGATTATGTGCCTTGATAGGTGGATTTAGTTCCATGAATCCTAGGATGAGGTCCAAATAGGTAGGTGATTGATTCTAGGTGGTTGAGGATAAGATTCCTCAACAAGAGTTCTAGACTTTACTTCTATTTTCATCTAGTTAGAAAGGTTTTCATACTTTTTAGTGGAGATAAGTGCTACACACCTCGTGTAAGGCACAACGATTGAACTTGTGATTGCACGCTTATTGATAGGTAAAGTGCAATACTGCTTTAAATTAGGGTTTTTAAGCAATGTAATACAAGATTCTTGTAATTTTCAAAAATGGTATTTACTCCAGTATCCGTATGGGATTGTTGAAGGGTTCATCTGATAACGAGAGATTTTGTTTTAGGGTCTTTTGCCTCAATGTGACAAAATGACGTGTAATACAAAGTTTGCTCGAGACTATGAGCAAATTCTTGACATGGAAAACAAGGGATGAGTCATTGTAAGAAAAAACTTAGAGGTTGTTTCATGTAGATTTATTCATTCAACTTCCCATGAAGAAAGGTGATTTTAATGTCCAATGTATTTCACAACCCTTGAGAAGTAGCAAGTGAAAGAACGAATAAGACTAAATCCATCTTTGTAGTAGAAGCAAAATTTTTTCAAGTAATAAATACCTTCAACCTATGATGAACCTTTTTATTGCATGGAAGAATTAAGTGTATTCATGTTACCCTCTATTAAAAACTTGGTTTAAGTACACCAATTTGCACTAAATAATCTAGGCTTCATGTAGAGAATACCCCTAAAGTCATATTTCATTATGGATTTCATTTGTTCTTGCATAATTTCCTTCCCATTCAAGTTGACTACTTGTTTCTTTATAAGTTTGAGGATCTTTTCACCCACTATGATGCATCATAAGAGCTTAATGAATTATACAAAACCAGGGAGCATGTCCTCGTGAGTACCGACAAATTATCAACTAAAGTACTCGGTGGTTTCCCTCTTCTTTGAACCCATTTTAGAAGTGGAGAATTTTGAGATGCATGATCTATATATTGAATAAAACATTGAAGGTGTGAGATTGGAAGAATAAACCATTGGTTAAACTATAAGAGGATTAATTAAAGTTGTTGGTTTAGTTTCATCATCATACAAGTAAGAATCATCAGTTGAAAAGGATACAAGTCCCAAAGAAATAGAAGAAGAAGAGATAAGTGGTAAATAAGATGTAAGATTGCAAGCCAATGAGCATTCATCAAATTGAACATCTCTCTTAAAAGAAAACCTATAAGGTGTGAGAAGGAAAAAATTTGGTCGACTTTTACATCTTCAACATAAATAGAAAAAAATGCATTGCTCACCTTTTTATTACATTTCGCGATGTTTTTCATTAGGAATATGTTCCCATGCTTCATAGTTAGACACTTTAAAGTGTTTGACATCAATATTGATTTGAGACTAAGATTATTTTGGAGTTAATTCATTGCAACTTTTTTAAGAGTACAATTCGATTAGCACAATTTATAAGTTATGCTTATTAAAAACATAGTGCTAATTTTTTTTATTGAACAATACTTTTTTTTCCATTAATTTACGTTTTCAATATGTATCCATTCTTCTCGTGGAGTGTAAAGCACAATATGTTGAATGTGGATGCCATTATAAATGTGAATCCTATAGATTATATGACCTTATTTATTTTCAAGCAATGCTTTAAAAGAAACAAAGAGATTGAAAAGTTCACTTCAAGAAGTAAACCCAAGTGTGCCTTATGTGATCATCAATGAAAAATGAGAATATATCATGCTCCTAAACATGATGGATTAGGAAATTACCATTGATATCATTGTGAACTAATGCAAGTGGGATTGATGTTGGTCATCAATGACTAGAAGGAATTAGGGATCGATGTGATGCTTTACCCAAATCACAACCATTAAAAAACACCATTGTTGCATTATATAATGAGTATACCATGCACCATTTGGTGCTTCAAGAGTTGTTGCTTGTAGCATTTGTTCAAATGACCAAAAAGTTCTCATACCAAATTTTTCTCAAGTCATAGATATGAGCAAGAAGGGTGGAAAGGTTTGAAGATTCAAATTCATTAAATTTATATGACCTTAAAGAGTCATCAACATGTCTTGAAGCTACTACAAATTTATGGACCCTTTAGATATCTATTTATGACATCATTAGGTAATACTTAATAGTTTTTCCATCACCAAAATGACGTATTTGAAATATTGAAAGAAAATTTGTAGAGAGATCATTTATCCAGTGGGACAAATCGGACAAAATTGCCCATGTCCTTAGGAGAAATAATATCTCTCGCTTCTTTCAAACCTCTCTCGCATTATTATAAATTCCCTTGGGTCTATTAAGGACCCTATTGACCCTAAGGACATGAAATGAGTTTACATGATTCCTTGTTCTTGTGGGACTCCCCGTATTGGGGGAAACAAGTCGTTCCATTAGGCGGAGAATCCAGGGAGCATGTCGCAGATATTAGACAAAATCGGTCTCGTACCTCGCCTCTTGTTGAATATGTGGAAAAATCATGCCACCATGTTTGTATTGAAGGTTCCAAATTTGTTGCCAAGGTAGATCACTTCCACCATAGGAAACTAAGGGAGGCAATCGAAATTGAGCGACATGCTAAGAATCTCAACCGTGATGATGGTTGGAAATTAAGTAAGAGTTGGACCCTCAGCCTTTGCGAGGTAATTTTTTGTTTGTTTTATTTATGTTTTAGTTTTATATTCTTAATTAATTTATGTTTATCTTATTGGTTAATTAATTAATTAATTAATTAATTTTATTTATTTATTTATTTTGTTTTGTTTTGTTTTGTTTTATTTTATATTTTATTTTATTTATTTATTTATTTAGTTTTGATAATTCCATTAATTAATTAAGTAATTTATGGTTTATTTTATATTTTTGTTTAATTTATTTATCTTATTTTTTATTTATTTTATTTATCTATTTTATTTATTTATAATATAAAAATTTATCCCTCCCTATTACCTATTATATTTATTTACATAATAATTTATATCCCCCCTTTTTAATTGAATTTTATTTTAATTAATTTATTATTTAACTCTTTTTATTTATTTATTTTTTTAAATTAATAATTTACCCCCTTTTTACCTTCTTAGGTAATTTTGTTTATGTTTTATATTTTATATACAATTAATTAATTAATTAAATTATTAATTTATTTTTTATTAATTATCCGGTTATCTTATTTTAAATTTAAATTTAATAATTCTTCCCCTCCCCATTACCTATTTTATTTATTACATAATAAATTTAAAAACCCCCCCCTTTTAATAAATTTCCTTCTTAATTAATTTATTATTTAATTTGACTTAATTAATAATAAAATATTTTTACCTAACTATCTATCTAACGGCTAGTTCTTAACATACTAGTCTTAATGGCTAGTTCTTAACAACTAGTTCTCAACGGCTATTTTCTGGGCATCGATGCATCCCCACTATTTATTCTTCAAGATCAATTAGTTTCTCCACCTTGTCCCGAGGATGAAACACATTAGCTGGTTCGAAACGTCGACCGAATCCTAATGATGTGATTAATCCGAAAGACATTTCTATCTACACTATGGATCACAAAAGTCTTAGATCTAACATAAAATGTCTTGTTAAATTTCCCACCACGACGATCTATCTTTTCCTATTCCTACAACATCTAATAGAGAGATGTCATTAACAAAAATTTGGTTGGATGTTCAATCATCAAGATTGGAGAAAAGATCCCTACAATTGGTCATATGGTGAGAGACATATGATTCTAAGATCCATTCATGAGATGGTTGACATACTATTGTAAAAATAGCATGAGGCTTAGAAGAAGTAGAAAAGGTTGAAGAATTAAATTGAATATTGTGTATTTTCATGGCAACTTCCAACTCTTGCATCTTCTCCCAAAATGGATGTTAAGATGCCCATATTTACCACAAAGGAACAAGATCTAAGTGGTTTGTTTTCCTTTGAACTGTGCCTTATCGAGACTTTGGGTGAGGAGTCATTTTAGGTGATTTTGTAGTCATGGGTTGTTTGGATCCTTTAAATAGATTTTTTGAAGGGTTTGGAGCCCTTGTGATTATAAGAAAACAATACTCTTTCCTTACTACATGTATCAAAGTGCACCTATATGAAAAAATTATCTTGCTCATGTGTCAACTAATCAAAAAATAGCGCAAAAGTAGGAATATTATAATTTTTTTCGTATTGCGTCTCTAATTTAATAAAAAAATAGAGACAAAAATATCAAAAGGGGCTTTCAATTTATAGAGAATAGTCATTATTTCCTAATCATCTGCTTTACAATCACTAAGATAGATCCTTAAGAGCTTAAATTGTGTGATATAATTCTCAAATTGATGAAGTTTTGGAAAATCAAGGTAATAATTTGAAAGTTGACACATTGTTGTCCCAAATTTTCCACAAAAAATATGTGAATTTAGATCTAATGAAAATGAAATTACTACCAGTTGATGAATTTCTTGGGAATGCTCGAACCCAAATAGGATATTTCTTGTAAAAATACTATGGGTTGCTCTAAATCAATGACCTTAGTAATGCTACTACTTCCAACCATTTGATGAAGTAAAAATTTGTATCAATAAATAAGAGTGATCCATGGTATATTTTGGATTTGTGGGGCCAATAAAATCCAATTCCCAATTTGTAAAAGGGATTTTAATCAAAATGGTCCTCATTGGAGAATAATTACTCTATTTTTTTTTCCGGAGGACTTATGACAAGGTAGACATTTCCCTGCTAAATGTATGCACATATTTGAATAAATAAGGACAATAAAAGCTTTCTCTAATGTTTCTATGTATGGTTACCAATAGAGAAAGATTTCCACCACATACACTCGCATGCGCTTCCTTTAATATCTCAACAAATTTTGAATGATTTAGAAATATTAACAACATACCCTCAAAATTTCTTCGAATATGATTCTAGAAATCAATACATAATTTTTTTTATGGAAATCAAACCTACGGATAAGTATGCTTTCCCTAAGTGTGGTGGTGCACTTAGAACAATAGAATGAAATATATTTGACCTTTTCCTTAAAATGAATAGATAAAGGGAATAAAAACTACTTGTAATATGTTTGCTTCTCCTCGCTTCCCTTCATTGCTCAATCATTCTCAATCGAACCGAACTCGCTAGATTGGTACTCGCAATGGAAAATAGATGACAAAAAAATGACATAAAAGCAATATGATCTATTCAAGTTAAACAAATTGAATCGATTAAATTTGTAAATACACATGTAACATCATTAACACATGCATTAGAAAGGAAAAAAATGTCTTTATTATGAAGTAGAAGGAGAAGTACAACAAGTTGATCGATTTGATGTCACTCCTCTAGCTTTCGAGTCCCACCCTCATCACACATGGCATCATCAATCCAAAGAACTTCACATTACATGCACAATATCTCTAAGAGTTGTGATCTCACCAAACAGTAACTCTACTTAATACAAATTCTTACTCTCTTGTGCACTATGATCGTTGCTCTAATTATAAGTAGATGAAGGTAGTTTGACATAAATGAATCATTGAATGGCTTTTTCCAAAAAATGGGTGAAGAGGTTTCCTTGTTCATGGGAATAGGAGGATAAGATGTTTAATGGCTCCATGGTGTCCATATTTGAAGCTATTAGATGAGGTGAAAGTCGAACAACTTCTAGAAGCCACTAGAAGTTGGGAAGATTCCCGCAGTCCAATGAACAATGTTGGGCCACAAATATGTCATTATTATTATTACCACTTTCTAACATCTATTTCATCCATTATATACCATTCTTTATCATAATTTATCATTTAATTCCATTTTATAAGAATTTATGCTCTTATGGATAATTAATAAGTATTATCCTTTATTTAAACCAAATTGATAATTATTATATATGGTTTATTTATCTGTTATAACATCACTCATGCTTTTAGCCTCCAAGATCTCTTCCAGATTGGAAATTCAATCTCCTATTCAAACTCAGAAATTTGCTTGGATAAAAAGTGACGGTTTTGCGTTGGCTATTTCGGACAAACGAAGATGAATCCTGAAAATCCGAGACATGGGTTTTGTGTAGAACGGACCAATTCAATTTTCCCATGCGAATTTTTCCAGAATTCGGCTTGGATTGAGATAAACAGAAGGTTCCCTAGGGCAATTTTATCATATTTGTTGTTGTCGTCGTTTTCCAAATTCTTCCAGTTGTAATACCAGATTCGACTTGTTCCAGCTGAGTCATGATATTTCAAGTTTGATCTTGTTGATAAATTTGTTGTAGACAATCTCTAATTGTAATGGTAAATCATTTTTTAATCAAGTTAGTTGTAATTTCCCTTTTCTATATATGTATTTAAATGAAAACAGAGATCAAAGAGAGGGAGGAATGGAAATGAACAAATGAACAATTGTTGGATGAACGAATGAACATTTTTTGAATATGAGATGAATAATTATTGAACTTGAGACAAAGCCAAGAGCTTCATTCTGGTGTAATTACTTCTCTCATATATTTTAATGAAGGAAACTATCCATTGAGTTCTACGTCTATTACTTGTAATCTGATCTGAGTTTCTTCTCAAGGCAGAACTGAGTCTTGGGTAGTTGGGTCCACTACCTTGGACGAGGTGCTGCCTTGAACACCTAAAGTAGTTTAGTTGTGTTCTTGTTTATTTTAATTTCAATTCTCATTCCTTAAAGTAGATTGCCTTTCGTTTAAGTAATTTGTTGTTTAGTGCATTTTCCAGATTGTTATTTCTTGCAATTTCTAGATTTCATTTAATTCACTGCTCTAGATTAGCATTTGAATTATGTTGAGTGTAATAGGTTAAATTACAATTCAGCAATGTGTGATTTAATTTAGTATTGATTCAAGTCGTGTGATTAACATAATAATTTTCCTGTCATTTACTTTTTGTTTTTGAGATTCGGTATTGTTTTTCAAGTCTTGCATTTTATTTCTTTTCGAGTGAGCTTGATAGTGTAGAACATAACCATCTAGAACCAGTGTTAGCTATTGGTGTTTGCAATGCATATATTTTTCCGATTGTCTTGAAATAAAAAAACGTTCCTTGGTTGATAATTAATGATTAGGTGATTAGTTGTTTTTATTAAGCAATTAATTTTACCCAACATTTTGGCACCGTTGTCAGGGAGGAAGTCAAATAGCACTACCACACTAATATCTGGTTGTAGATACATACCTCATTTCGGGGAGAGTGTTTAAAAGTAATTTTTTTTTATCTTCTTGCTGTAAAAGAATTGGGTATTGAAAACGGGGGGTAAGAACCTGCATAACCAACAAGTAAAACACTTGCTCAACAAACCGATTTTTGGCAAATGCATATAGGTTAAACATGAATAAGGGTTTTTTGAATGACTAAGTAGAAAAAGGTAGAAATTTGAAGAAATCTTATCATTTCACTTAAGTGGTGATGTAAGCACCACCCATTCCACAAACCAATTGACAGGAACATTTGAAGGAGGAGCCTTAAAGAAACACATGAAGAACATCTTCTATAATGGTAAGAAATGGCTCACATTGCTACTTTTGAATTCCCTATCAGAGAGTTGGGAGGAGTGACACAAATGCACATAATTCCCCCATATACTCTACCAAAATTTCATGGTTTGGAAAATGAAGATCCAGATACATTCTTGTTTGAGTTTGAAGTACTTTGTAGAGGATATGATTATTGTACTAATGATAAAATGTTGAAAGTGTTTCCTCTTACTCTAAATGGAGCAGCTCTCCGATGGTTCATGAGCCTTGGTGGGAACTGCATTCAAATATGGGAGGATATGACGAATGTATTCTTGAAGAAGTACCAATACTATTACGATGCCAATGAAGATATCTTTAGTATGATACAGGGGGAAGAAGAAGGCTTGGAGGACTATGTGGAGCGATTTAAATACAACCTTCAAAAATCAAAGCATAAGAATTTGGAAAAAGAGATCTTAAAAACACTCATTCTTAAAGGAATCAAAGATAAAATTTTAGAACTCTTAAATCTGATAGGAAAAGGTGATGTTTTTCAACTATCATATGATGATGTTTGTGATTTATGAATTAGGTATTCAAGAGGAATCTCCAAGACTGGTAAGAATTCTAGAGAATTTTCTTCTTTCATTTCCAAATCTACTATAATAACATGAGATATAAGAGCCGAAATCAATTATTTATTTCAACGTTTTAAAATTTATTTTATTAGCTCTCTAAATTCACAATTGCATGTTTTGCAGGTAAAGAAAAATTAGAAAAAATTTGAGAAGTGTTTTTCCCTCATTGCCAAAAGGAGCATCCCATGCATAGTTTCTCTTTCTTACCTAGGATGAAAGCAACATATCAAAGAGATTGAGAAGCTAAAAGCTCACAACCATGGAAACCATGGCCTACATGTATAGTTCAAAACACTTCCTCTCCATTTTCTTACTTGCATACTCCATTATGGAATACTCCTTTGTTAGGGCAGCCATGTCAATCTCAATATAACCACCACCAATGTTGTCCACAAGTTTGGCAGGGCTCATATTTGATTACATGACTACTCTCCCTCTTGTAGCACAAGCACATCATCCATATTCTTTACGATCTCTTCAATAACATCTTGCTTCCTATCAAAATCATCCACACAACCCAATCAACTACATCATCAAAATCCTCCATGCCCTACACAATTTCCTGCTAAACTCATTCCACACCCTCACAATAATAAACCATTACAACATTCTTACATTATTGAACTTCAAAATCTACCTACCCTTCCTACCCATTCTATCTCACATGCACCATTACAAAAAAATTATATTGAGATTGGGAAGGCTTCAAATCCAAAAATTGCAGAATTCATGGAAGAACTTCATGATATGAAAACCATGGGAAATCAAGAGAGTCAAGGTTGTATTGAATATTGGTTTCACTCCATCATTTGTTTGCAACATCACTCCATACTTCAGAAATTTTTGGCACCATCCTTTCAAGGGAAGTTGGTCTCTCATACCCTATTATTTATTAACATGTATTTTTCAAATTTGGGTATGTACATACTTGAGGCCTTCGTTTTCAAATTTGGGTATGTACATACTTGAGGCCTTATTTCGAAGATGGTTCCATTGGAAGTACTCTTACACGTAAGTATATTTTATTTTTCAAAGTAGAGTAGGTTAGTATAGAAAATAGAATAAATAAGAACATAAATAAATAAATTTCTTCATCTAAAACAAAACAAAACAAAAAGTTTTTTTTTTTGTGTTGCAACACGTTGTGGAAATCAACATGAAATGCGCCATTTTCATAAGCAACATTTACATCTCAATTTGGAAGGACCAAAATACCTCTTTTTTCTTTCCATGTCTATCACTCTGTGTTTTCCTTGTTATTTTGTAGTTCGTAATCTATCACTTTGTGTTTTCCTTCTTACTTGCAGTTGTCTTCAATGGAAGACCTGTGAATGCCCACCATCACTTCCGCTATGATCGATACCCCCTCCACCTCTAATAATTACCCAAGCTATAACATTGATGTCTTTATAAGTCATCGAGGTCCCGATGTTAAAATATCCTTTGTTGCCCATCTCTATCATGACCTTCATGCACATGGGTTGCAACCCTTCCTCGATAGGGAAGAATTGTAGGCAAGAGAGCTCATAGATTCTAAAATCCAAGGCGCCATCAGAAGCGCCTATGTCCACATCATCATTTTCTTGCCTGGGTAGGTCGACTCAACATGGTGTCTCGATGAGTTGGTTCTCATATGGAAAAAGTCTAAGGATATCATAATTCCTGTGTTTTATAACGTGAAGCCTTCTGAGCCTCAATGGGTAAAAGATGGACGGTATGTTGAAGCCCTTGCTAAACATGAGCAGACAGGAAGATACAACTGCCAAACTCTTGAAAACTGGAGAAATGCACTCCACCATGTCTCAAAAAGAGTCGGTTTCGAACTCGACGCCTATAATGGGTTTGAACTTATCTTAACTCTCCCTTCCATATTATTAATCTAATTCAAATTGATATACACTTAATGTTTTGTATTAAATTTTACAATAAAGAGGGGATTTTTTTTGTTTTGTTTTTTTTGGTTTCCAATTTCCATTAACGAGGTGATGTTGTTGGAGAAGGTTGTGGAATGCGTGCGTAAAAACAGCAGAAACCGCAGAAAGACGACCTTGTATGTGGCTGCTCACCCAACTGGTCTGCAATCAAAAGTAGAAGATTTTGAAAACATGGTGCTATCGTAGCAGAAAAATAATGGTAAGGCTCGGGTTGTGGGGATTTTTAGGTTGGGGGGAGTCGGCAAGATAATGCTTTCCAAATAACTCTTCAACCAGAAGAGTTGTGATTTCAAGAAATCCTGCGTCTGATATGATGTCAGAGAGATTCCAAGTCGATAATATTTAATTTTCTTGCAGAGCCAACCTCTGAAGGGCTTGACTAACATTACTGAAAAAATATATGGCATTGAGGAAGGTATACAAATACTCAAAAGGCACCTTTCATCTTCAGATGCTCTAATAGTTATAGACGATGTAGATGATGCACATCAGTTGCATGCACTTTTGCCAGTAAAGGACTTTTTGCATTCCGATAGCTTTATTTTGGTTACATATCGCTCCAAATATGTTCTCACACATTTAGGAATACAGGATTCATCAATCTATAAATTAAGAGGTCTTGATGAACAACACTCCCAACACCTATTTTGCTCGCATGCCTTCTTTTAGCCTTATCCAGCACTAGGTTTTGAATATCTCATAGATGAGTTTTGCGAGGCCTGTAGTGGATTTCCTTTGTCTTTGAGAGTGCTTGGGGCACTTGTTTGTGGAAAGAATGACAAAATTTATTGGGAACGCCAATTGGATAAGCTTTGCCAAGTCAAACTTCCGAAAGAGATTCGAAAGAGGCTCAAGATAAGTTACGATGCACTGGACACAAAAGAAAAACAAATATTTGTAGACATTGCCTGTTATTTCATTGGAGAAGACAGGCATATGGCCATCCGAATATGGGATGGATCAGGTTGGAATGGTTTGATGGGCTTTCTAAATATGTAGGAAAAGTGCCTCATCGACGTGGATGGAGATACCATAAAAATGCACGATCAGTTGCGAGATTTGGGAAGAGAAATTGTGGATGAGGAAAATCAGTTGCGTCACCTTTGGCGACCAACTAACAACATTGATGATTTGTGGCAACAAAATTCTGTAAATTCTTGAAATTTTTCACACAACGCTAAGGTTTCTCTGTTCAACAGAAGCAGAAAGAGATCTCGTTACTCTCTTTCATTTGTTTGTTGTTTGTTTGTAATGAAAAAGTAATAACGGAGGTGCGCGGTATTAGGACGGTTCCTCGCCTCATTGATCACCACAGGATGCCAAAATCAGAATAATAATGGTCATGGTTCAAAAGTTGGTGTGAGGAGGTGTTGGGAAACTGTCCGAGGAAGCTGATGGACACTACACCATATTGTTTCAAGAACTTACAACTTGTTGCAACTAAAGATGGTAATTTAAAAAGCATATTGAGGAGGGTTGAGTAGCCAAACTTGAAATGGTTACGCTGGAACAACTATCCCTTCACTTTCTTGCCTTCCTGGATTCTGATGAAGAATATGAGAGTTTTAGAAGTGTCGGGAAACAGATTGAAAACACTCTGGCGAGCATAGTCTCAGGTCAAAGCTCATTCTTTGTTTTTTCTCTGCTCTGATTTATGGTAGATTACTGTTGCTATTAGTATACCGAACATTTTATAGATGAAAAGTGATCATATCTTAAATGCAAAGATGAATGCCACGTTTCAGGCACCTCTGGAGTTGCGGGAGTTAAAGACTTATGCTCCTACTCTTTTGAAGTTTCCAAAGTCCATTGGGTGGTTGATGCACATCGAAAAGATTGTGGTTACGCGGAGTGAACTCAAATCGTTGCCAGAAGAATTTTTTCATCTTTGGTCGTTGAAACACCTACTCTTAAATGACGTAGAATGCATGATGTCGCTCCCAGATTCTTTTGGGTGTTTGACAATGTTGAAAATATTAAATTCACCTGCAAACCCCGTGCAGGTAGAAACAAAGTACAAACAGGGGCAACAAAATATTGAGTGCACATCTTCGTGTATTTAACAAGAGTTTAAATGAGACCGTAAGGAATTTTTATTGTTTA
This sequence comes from Pinus albicaulis, assembly GCA_034641835.2. Taxonomy (NCBI): domain Eukaryota; kingdom Viridiplantae; phylum Streptophyta; class Pinopsida; order Pinales; family Pinaceae; genus Pinus; species Pinus albicaulis. Next base: position 987,838,805 of record CM076569.1, read on the forward strand.
TGGATTGTAGCTACCATTGTAGAGATGAATTTATGTTTATGGGCGCAGCCGTCTTTGCATAAGAGAATTGAAGGAAATCGTGGTTCAAACCACGCAACAGAATTTTATTAAAGAATAGTCTTTTCGGGCTTTTAAGCCCTGAACAACCAAACAACCAAATTTTGTTTAAACGTGCCAAGTCCTTTTTAATTTTTGAACTAGACCACATCATTTGTGGTCCCCACTAGTCATCTCCCATCGCAATGTTTTATTTTAGTGTCTTGTTGATATGAAGTCCCGAGGGATGCGATGTTGCAATATCGCACATCGCATATCGCGACAGATGATTGTTACATATACCACCGCAAATTTCACTGCCGATGTTGTGATGCGATGTGGTCCCCACATCCATCACACATCGTAATCACAATTATGCCATCCGCCCATCCACATATGTTTCCGCCAAGTTTTTATTGCCGATGCGATGTGCCGATGCCGATAGCGCTCAGCGCTCATTGCAACATTGCACCATCGCAACATCGCGCAATCGCCAATCACCAAAGCCAAAGTCCATTCCACCGCAACCATTGATCGCCGATGCGCCGATGTGGTCCCACTATTACGTGGACCAATCACAGCATTTCACGTTCATTTTTAGACTGACGTCACATTCACCTTTTGGTACGCGAATTTCTTATAGAATATGCTTCAGTTTTGCTTTGAATTCCAATGGGGTCCAGCAATAGCCAATAGAAATGTGTTCACGTTCGTTTTGAGCTCACCGACATAGGGGCATTTTGTAACGCGAAAATAATGCATCGCAGTTTATTTTTTGTTTGAATTCTGGGCCCACAAGTCTATTGAATTTTGTTTAAAGTTTTATGTTTCGACAGTGTATTAAAGTTTTTGTTTAAACCTTTTATATTTATTTTATATTTTGTTTTATGTTTTAAAAAACGCTGCGACATATAAAAATTAAAAAATCCCATAGGCTTATTGTAATGTGAAGATTGTTGTGTAGTAAAAAAGGCCCGCATGCAGAGAAAAATACAGTAAAGTCGAGAGAGCATTGTATGTGCGTTTTTGAGTGACAGAGAGAGAATTTAGTTTTGAGAGCACTACGTCTGTAGTAGTATTATCCACATTTTATAAATCCCTCTGATAGAGGAAGAAAACCACTATTTTGTAATATTTTTTTATGTTTTGAAATAGAAAACATTTTCATGCCATCTCTGTCTATCAGAAGCAATTTTTGTTTTGCATTTCTCTGTGTTAAAAGGGGAGAATTTCTATTCTCCTGTTTGTTCGGAATATTCAGAAATTCGAACATGGTATCAGAGCTAATCCAAGCTCTTTGAAGGTGTCAAAGAAGCTAAAGGAAGAAGGAAATTTTTTACAGCAATTCTCCAGCAGCATGAAGGCTCAACAGAAGTTAAAGTCCAGGTATTTCTCAAAAAAAAAAATAGAGTTTTGTTTTGTTTAAACATGTGCAGTCCTTAGAGACAAATTTTGTCTATTTAAAGAAGGAAACACAGTTTTTTTAAGAAAAACAAAGTCAAGTTTTAATTTAAAGTTCAATCTTTAAGTAATGGCTGGACCAAGCACCAGTATGAGTATTGGAAATACTCAACTTCCACAATTTAATGGGAATAACTATGATTATTAGGCCATTACCATGAAAGCCTTGTTTGCCTCTCAAGAATTATGGGAGTTTTTTGAAGATGGTTTTGATGAACTAGTAGATGAACAAGATTTTAATGCCTTAACACAGGCAGAGAAGGATCTGTTAAAGAGAAATAGGAACAAGGACTCTAAAGCCCTCTTCTATCTCTATCAAGAAATACATAAGAGTGTGTTTCCAAGGATAGTAGCAGCTAAGAGATCTAAGGATGCATGGGAAACTCTTAAGATTACCTATCAAGGTATCGAGAAAGTGAAGACAGCAAAACTACAGTTGCTGAGGAGCGATTTTGAAACTCTCTATATGAAAGAGTCTGACAGCATAGACTCATTCTTCACACATGTGATTGGGATGGTCACACAGATAAGGTCTCATGGAGAGACACTTGAAGAAAGAAGGATTCTGGAGAAACTATTGAGGATCCTACCCTCAAGGTTTGATGTTATTGTAACCAACATTGAAGAGACAAAGGATCTCTCAAAGTTCACAGTAGATGAACTTCATGCATCACTTATGACTCATGAATAGAGATTGAGAAGATCATTAAACCCATCTTTGGAGCATACCTTCAATACCCAGATGCCTTTTGGAAGAGGAAGAGGTCAAGGCAAAGGAAGAGGAAGAGGCAGAAGCCAAAATAGAGGAGGAAGAAACAACCCCTCATATACTCATGGAAGGAGCAGCAGTCAGAATCACATCCAAGGCCAAAGTAGCAACTAGCAAGGTGGACACCAACATGCGCATGGAAAAAGGTATGACAAATCCAATGTCTAGTGTCATTATTGCAAAAAATATGGGCATTATGCCAATGAGTGTAGGAAAAAGAAAAATGACATGAAAAATAGGCAGAATGCTAATGTAGAAAAAGAAGAAAAGAACCCAAATAATGTGATGTTAACATGTAATGTAGCACAAGATAGACAGGATGATGTATGGTTCTTAGATTCAGGCTACAGTAATCACATGACTGGAAACATAGCATTGTTTGCCAATCTTGATGAAGATATTAAATCTGAAGTAACAATAGGAACTGATACTAAGATATCTGTCAAGGGAAAAGGCAGAGTAAGTATCCGTGCAAGAAATGGAGAGCAGAAATTTGTGCCAGATGTATACTATGTTCCTGGCTTGAAATTTAATCTTTTGAGCGTGGAGCAGCTCATTAACAAAGGTTACAATGTATTATTCAAGAATGATGTGTGCACAATAATGGATATACCTCCAAGCAAGAAGATTATTGCTGAAGTGCAAATGACCAGCAATAGAATATTTCAACTCAAGCTAAGTGCATATTTGAAGGGAAATAGAAAGAATGTAGTAGCTGTAACTCAAGAGGTCTTCCAACAGGAAGTGAAAGATGAGAATTGGTTATGGCACTTGAGATTTGGACATTTCAATTTCAGAGGATTAAATTTGTTGCACAGAAAAGGAATGGTAAGAGGACTACCATTAATTGAGAAACCGGATAGCCTATGTGAAGGTTGCATGTTGGGAAAACAACACAGAGAAAAATTTCCATCAAGAAAGAGCATAAGGGCAAAGGCACCCTTAGAAATTATCCATTCAGATTTGTGTGGGCTGATGCAAACATCATCAGTATCGGGTAGAAATTATATGTTTACTTTCATTGATGATTTCACTAGAAAAGAATGGGTTTATTTCTTGAAATATAAAAGTGAAGTGTTTGAGAAATTTTGCCACTTTAAAGCTCTTGTAGAGAAACAAAGTGGGCAGCATATCAAATTCCTAAGGACTGATAGAGGAGGTGAGTACATCTCAAAATAATTTCTGTGTTTTTGCAGAGAAAATGGCATACACAAATAGTTTACAACAAGGTACACACCTCAGCAAAATGGTGTTGCAAAAAGGAAAATAGAACCATCATGGAAATGGTGAGAAGTATGCTAAAGGCAAAACATTTGCCAAATGAGTATTGGGCAGAAGCTACAAATTGTGCTATATATATTTTGAATAGATGCCCAACAAAAGCAGTGTTGAACAGAGTTCCAGAAGAAGTGTGGAGTGGCAGAAAACAAGGAGTCACCCACATGAGAGTTTTTGGTTGTGTGGCTTATGCACACATTCCAGATCAGCTAAGAAAGAAGTTGGAAAGTAAGGGGGAGAAGTGCATCTTCCTTGGATATTGTGAAGACTCCAAGGGATATAGATTGTATAACCCATCCACAAAGAAATTTGATATAAGCAGAGATGTGCAATTCATAGAAGAAGAAGCATGGGATGGAAGCATTGAGAAAACAGTCAATGTTAAAATTGGTTTGTCTCATGATGAAGATGAGGAAGATGTGGCTGAAAGGAACACCTCATCGGAAGCACCACCTCCACCAACACAAGGACAGCAAGCGACACCACAAGCAAGAGTAAGAACACCCTTGAGAAGAAATAAGAATGTTTATCCAAGCACACCACATGGAGCAGATTTGAGTGCTTCTTCAAGCACAGCTACACCAAATGAAAGAGGAACCAGATTCAGAAATTTAAATTAAATATATGAGCAAGAGGCAGCAAATGAAGGTATGAAATTTTCTTTATATTGTCATGTTGATGATCCTATTCATTTGAAGAAGCTATAAAATATAAGAAATGGATAGATGTAATGGATGAAGAAATTAAGGCAATAGAGAAAAATAAAACATGGGAATTGGTTGATCTCCCACAAGGTAAAGAAGTCATTGGAGTAAAATGGGTCTACAAGACCAAAAGAAATGTTGAAGGTAAGATTAAAAGGCATAAGGCCAGACTTGTTGTCAAAGGATATAAGCAGCAGCATGGAAGAGATTATGAAGAAACTTTTGCACCAGTTGCAAGAATGGAAACAGTGAGAGCAGTGTTGTCCATAGCAGCACAAAACAAATGGAAGGTTTACCAAATGGATGTAAAATTAACATTCTTAAATGAAGTTTTAATGGAAAAGGTTTATGTTGAACAACCTCTAGGCTATGAGAAATAAGGCCAAGAGCAAAAAGTTGTAGATTGAGGAAAGCTCTTTATGGGCTGAAGCAAGCACCAAGAGCATGGTACAGTAGGATAGATTCCTATCTACTGGAAAATGGGTTTGAAAAATGTGAAGGAGAACCCACATTATACATCAAGGAAAAGGATGGTAAGATGTTGATTGTTGTTTTATATTTTGATGATGTGATATTCACAGGTAATGATGATTACCTCATTGAAAATTTTAAAACAGTCATGAAGGATTAATTTGAAATGACTGATATGGGATTGCTGAAATACTTCAAGTAGAGAAAAATGAAAATAAGATTTTTATATCTCAAGCAAAGTATGTAAATGAAGTTTTGGCAAAATTTAATATGCAGGATTGCAAGGCAGCATTTACTCCCACAATAATGGGATTGAAACTCAGCAAAGATGACAACAGCAAGGATTTTGATCCTAGTTTGTACAAAAGCATAGTTGGCAGCCTCATTTATTTGACTGCAACTAGGCTGGATATTATGCATGTTGTTATTTTGATTTCCAGATTTATGGAAAGGCCAAAAGAAGCACATTGGCAAGTAGAAAAAATAATTCTGAGGTATGTGAAAGGAACTAAAAGGTATGGAATTTTGTATACTACTTCAGAAAATTCTGAGTTAATTGGATATACTGACAGTGATTGGCTTGGAAGTATTGATGACTGGAAAATCACATCTAGTTATGTTTTTCATATGGGTTCAGGAGCCATTTCATGGGCTTCTAAGAAATACCCTATTGTAGCATTGTCTACAGCAGAGGCAGAATATGCGGCAGCTACAGCAGCAGCGTGACAAGCAGTTTGGATGAGAAGAATGTTGAGGAGTTTATGTCAAGAACAGGCAAAGAATTTTGTGTTTCATAAAAGAACTAAACATATAGATGCAAAGTTTCACTATATCAGAAAATTGGTGAACAATGGAGAAATTGTTTTACAGCATTGTAGAACAGAGGAGCAATTTGCAGACATACTGACAAAGCCATTGGGGCAAAAGAGTTTTGAATATTTAAGAAAATGCCTGGGTATGACTGATAACCCAGTAGCTGAATTTAAGGGGTAGTGTTGAAAATATTAAATTCACCTGCAAACCCCGTGCAGGTAGAAATAGATTACAAACAGGGGCAACAGAAGATTGAGTGCACATCTTTGTTTATTTAATAGGAGTTTAAATGAGACCATAAGGAAGTTTTATTGTTGATGGACCGCATCCACCATTGCAGAGATGAATTTATGTTTATGGGCGCAGCCATCTTTGCAGAAGAGAATTGAAGGAAATCATGGTTCGAACCACGCAACAGAGTTTTATTAAAGAACAGTCTTTTCGAGCCTTTAAGCCCTCAACAACCAAACAACCAAATTTTGTTTAAACGCGCCAAGTCCTTTTAAAGTTTTGAACTAGGCCACATCATCTGTGGTCCCCACTAGTCATCGCCCATCGCAATGTTTTATTTTAGTGTCTTGTTGATATGAAGTCCCGAGCGATGTGATGTTGCGATATCGCACATCGCATATTGCAGTGGACGATTGTTACATATACCACCGCAAATGTCACCGCCGATGTTGCGATGCGATGTGGTCCCCACATCCATCACACATCGCAATCACAATTACACCATCCACCCATCCACATATCTTTCTGCCGAGTTTTTATCGTCGATGCGATGTGTCGATGCCGATAGCGCTCAGCGCTCATCGCAGCATCACACCATCGCAACATCACGCAATTGCCAATCGCCAAAGCCAAAGTCCATTCCACCACAACCATTGATCGTCGATGTACCGATGTGGTCCCACTGCTACGTGGACCAATCACAGCGTTTCGCATTCATTTTTAGCCTGACGTTTTTGAATTCCGATGGGCCCTAGCAACAACCAATAGAAATGCATTCAAGCTCATTTACGTCGGGGCGTTTTGTAACACAAAAAGAATGCATCACAATTTAGTTTTTGTTTGAAGTTCGGGCCCACAGGTCTATTGAATTTTGTTTAAAGTTTTATGTTTCGGCAGTGTATTAAAGTTTTTGTTTAAACCTTTTATATTTCTTTTATATTTTGTTTTATGTTTTAAAAAATGCCGCGACATATAAAAAGTAAAAAATCTCATAGGCTTATTATAATGTGAAGATTGTTGTGTAGTAAAAAAAGGCCCACAGGCAGATAAAAACAAAGTAAAGTCCAGAGAGCATTGTATGTGTGTTTTTGAGTGACAGAGAGAGAATTTAGTTTTGAGAGCACTGCATATTTAGCAGTCTTATCCACATTTTGTAAATCCCTCTGATAGAGGAAGAAACCACTATTTTGTAATATTGTTTTATGTTTTGAAATAGAAAGAATTTTCATGCCATCTCTGTCTATCAGAAGCAATTTTTTTTTTGCATTTCTCTGTGTTAAAAGGGGAGAATTTCTATTCTCCTATTTGTTTGGAATATTCAGAAATTCCAATAGACAAACCTCCAAGAACTCAGTCTAAGAGGGTGTGAGAGTTTGGAGGCACTTCTAGATTCCTTAGGGTGTTTGAAAAACCTTCAAGAACTCAGTCTAAGAGAGTGTGGGAGTCTGCAAGCACTTCCAGATTCTTTTGGGTGTTTAAAAAACCTCCAAGAACTCAGTCTAAGAGGGTGTGAGAGTCTGCAAGCACTTCCAGATTCCTTTGGGTGTTTTAAAAACCTCTAAGACATTGATCTCAGAGAGTGCAAGAGTCTGCAAGCACTTCCAAATTCCTTTGGGTGTTTGACAAACCTCCAAGAACTCAATCTAAGAGGGTGCAGGAGTCTTCAAGCACTTCCAGATTCCATTGGGTGTTTGACAAACCTCCAAAAACTCAAAGTCTCACGATGCAGGAGTCTCCAAGCACTTCCAAATTCCTTTGGGTGTTTGACAAACCTCTAAAAACTCGATCTCTCTGGGTGCAATAGTCTGCAAGCACTTCTAGATTCCTTTGGGTGTTTGACAAACCTCCAAAAACTCAGTCTAAAATGGTGCGAGAGTCTGCATGCACTTCCAGATTCCTTTGGGTGTTTGACAAACCTCCAAAAACTCGAAGTCGCATGGTGCAAGAGTCTGCAAGCACTTCCAGATTCCTTTCGGTGTTTGAAAAACCTCTAAGAACTTAGTCTAAGAGGGTGCAGGAGTCTGCAAGCACTTCCAGATTCCATTGGGTGTTTGACAAACCTCCAAAAACTCAAAGTCTCATGGTGCGGGAGTCTACAAGCACTTCTATATTCCTTTAGATGTTTGAAAAACCTCCAAGACATTGATCTCTCAGGGGGCGGGAGTCTGGAAGCACTTCTAGATTCCTTTGGATGTTTGACAAACCTCCCAAAACTTGATCTCTTCAGGTGCAATAGTCTGCAAGCACTTCCAAATTCCTTTGGGTGTTTGACAAACCTCCAAGACATTGATCTCTCAAGGTGCGGGAGTCTGCAAGCACTTCCAGATTCCTTTGGGTGTTTGAAAAACCTCCAAAAACTCAGTCTCTCATAGTTCCAGAGTCTGAAAACACTTCCAGATTATTTTGGGTGTTTGAAAAACCTCTAAGACCTGGATCTCAAAGGGCGTGGCCTTCTGCAAGCTCTTCTAGATTCCCTCTAGTTCTTAACAAATCTCGAATATCTCAATCTGTCAGGGTCAGAAAGCGGGTCAGAAAGCATTGACAAACCATTCCCTGTCGTGCTCGAAAATCGTCCATATCTAAGAGTGTATACATCTGCAAGTGCATACAAACATCCGAAACATCAATTTCTGAGAGTGCGGCACTCTTCAACGGCTTCCATAGTCCTTTCGGTACTTGAAAAACCTCCAGAAGCTTCAGGAGAGAAATGCCAGTGAGATTTGGTATTTGTTTTACCTCTACTAAGACAATACCGGCATTGTAATATTAAAAAACTTGAGGATCTAAACATTTTCATGTGAATGGAAGTCCAGGAGATGGTTATGATGGTTGTTGTGAGTTGCGATGGCACGATTTGAGGTCGTTCCAGAAGCTTATTGTTAACTGCTAACTTTACAAAACTGCCCCATTTATTGAAATGAGAGTTGAAGCACAACCATATATGGCTTGGCAATCCTGCTCTCTGGTGATTTTTTAAGAGCATTTTCGTTATCTTTTTTTTTTCAAATAGCATGAAAATTGAGAAAATTTATTATAATTTAATTGATTCAAACTAGCAATGTGCCTAGAATAACTCATAGCCCAAAATTCACTTTTAATACTGAAATATTTTACTAATATTTCTTACTATAAAATAATTATCAAAATTCACAGTTAATACTGAAATAATTTACTTACTATAAATGAATTATTTTATTTTATTTTTACTATTAATACATTTTTAAATACACATTCCTTTTTATCTATATATAGATTCCTTTTTGGTTGGCTATTAATATTTTTTCAAAAAACATCGAAAAAATTATAAGTATCTTTCATAGTTAAATTTTGTTGAGTGTTTCACTACTAAGATATACACATTAATAAATGAACATTTTTGTTAGAAAGAATATATAAAATGGTATTTTATCTTATTTAAAATTGCATTTAATGTTTTAAATGTTGGAATATATACTACCCCGTTTCAAAGTGCAATTAATGTTTTATATGTTGGAATATATACCATCTTATTTAAAAGTGTTTTAGATGGATTAATATATATCTCATCATATAAATCATTAAACAAACTAATGCTAGGTTCATTATATTAGGTAATCTAACCATTTTACATTTTGTCTTTTTCATGAGAATTTGATGATACAGTTATTCATGAGAATGTAAATTTCATTGTTTAAATTATATTTTTTATCATATAAATGGATTTAACATCATGAAAAATCATTCGAGCACTCAGATTATACAAACTACATCGTAAGTAAAGGAGAACGAGAAATAAACTAAGTGTACCATTAGCTTAGGGTCCAATGTGTAGGATACTGACAAGTAAGCCATATGGTATGCAAAGTGTGAAGTTTGCAGCAATTGTCTGCATATTGTAAGAAGAGAGTCATAAAAATGACTAAGTGTATAACTGTTAATAAATGATGAAAAAAGGAGTATGATGTGCATGTCTAGTGTAGAGAGTAGTAAGATGAGGATTTTTTTTTTTTCCTTCTGCAACCACATGCAATAAAGGATGTAGCCAAAAGGATAAACATGAAAGGGAATTGACATTTCAACACCAATCGTGTGATAGAGATCATTTTGAGTTGTTGAGAATCTAGAAGGCTCTTCCCTTTAGGCATGAAATCAAAGAAAGAGAAATAAGAAAAGACAAGGAAATGACTAAGGATTAGGCTATTTAAATATGAAGTAATATAAAAAACAATAAAGCAAAATAAAGTACAATATATCGATTATATAATTCCCAAAAATGTTCATGAAAAGAATTTTTTTAAGTGCTACCCATTTACTCCATCCACACTTTTGAGCATATAAGAATTAAAACCACAAACTTTATGTATTTGGTAGGGGCCAATCCATAAAATATCAAACTTGGAATTAAAGGATGTTTTTTTTTTCTTTGTTCCTCAATAAAATGATTTGAAAGTTATTAAATTATTTCATCATAGAAGTTTGGTCAAAATATCTCTTCATTGCTTCATGTTTCTTTTGTAAATTATTACAACTTGCACTCATTTCTCTTATAGCTACATCAACTAATGATAATGAGTTTGCAAAGGTGTGACCCCTCTTGTCTTCTATTCCAATGGCTATGGTAGAACCATTCATCCTTGAGTGTATTAGTAATCTCAAAATCTTTTAATGGACAAGAGAATATAGGGAATATTTCATACTACTTTTTAGAGTGATTTTATTGGCCCAAAGCATTAATTAGTTTCTTGTGCCAATTCCATTGGTTTGTGAACATCATCTTCTTAAGAATATTTATTAAGTACTTATTTTTTCATTCTACTAGCCCATTCCCCTCAAGGTAATAATTTGAAGGTTGACACATTATTGTCCCAAATTTTCCACAAAAATATGTGAATTTAGATCTAATGAAAATGAAATTACTACCAGTGATGAATTTCTCGGGAATTCTAAATCTAGATAGGATATTTCTTGTAAAAATAGTATGAGTTGATCTAAATCAATGACTTTTAATGCTACTACTTCCAACCATTTAATGAAGTAATAAATTTTTATCAATAAATAAGAGTGGTCCATGGTATATTTTGGATTTTTGGGGCCAATAAAATCCAATTCCCATTTTGTAAAAGGAATTTTAATCAAAATGGTCCTCATTGGAGAATAATTACTCTCTTATTTTTTTTCCAGAGGACTTATGACAAGATAGACATTTCCTACTAAATGTATGCACATATTTGAATAAATAAAGACAATAAAAGCTTTCTCTAATGTTTCTATATATGGCTACCATTTCAGAAATATTTCCACTAGATACACCTTCATGCACTTCCTTTAATATCTCAACAAATTTTGAATGATTTACAAATATTAACAACGTACCCTCAAAATTTCTTTGGAATAAGATTCTAGAAATCAATACAAAATGATTTGATTTCATATTTAAATATCTCCTTTGTTTTCAAGTCATTCCAATAGGAAATTGCTTAAACTTTGAGTAGAAAATGATATTTTTATGTCATTTAATTCTTGCAACTATGTAATATTTGGTAGAGGAGTCCTTATTCAAAATAAGTGAATCTAAAGTTTATTGGTTCAATTGCGCTTCAATTCCAACAACCAACATATGTAAACCTCGCACCTTCACAACTTTTAATGGTTTTATTTATATATTCTTGCAATTTTGCCAACTAATTATTCCATCTACCTTCTTTCGGTTGTTGATATAAGATCATTTTCATGGGTCGATATGTTGTGTAACCAGCTCCAAAAATAGAAGAAAAGAGATATCAATGCCTTAGAAATAAGCCACTTCGAGGGGGCAACCTCCAATACATTACATGAATGAACAATTCTTGGATGATACAATTTACAAAACCTCCTTTCTATATATAGGAGTCCATGGGGCCATAATGTAATCCTAGTGGGCCACAATGTAATCCTAGCCAACCTAGCAATAATAATTTAAGGGCACAATAATAACAAAATGGGGGTTACAAGGGTACAATAATAACAATAAGGGGGTTACACTAACAACAATAAAGGACTATACTAGTAATATAGGGACCTAACATGCCCCTCTCCTTCAAAAAAAGTGTTGTCCTCAACGCTTGAGTAGCTCTGGGTGCTTTCGTATAAAATTCTCATCCTCCCATGTAGAATCTTCAGTGGGTAAGTTCTTCCACTTGATGAGATACTCTGAAATTGATCGATTCCGTAGTTGTCGAGTTCTTGTTTCCGTGACCGCTTCCAGTTCCAATATGATTTTTCCTTCCTCATCAAGTTCTGGAAATATTGTTTGAACTGGAATATTTTCACCTATAACCTTCTTTAAGCATGAAACATGGAAAATCGGATGCACTCGTGAAGAAGCAGGAAGCTCCAATTTGTATGCCATAGTACCAATCTTTTGCAACACCTTGTAAGGACCATAGTACTTTGGTGATAATTTATTATCCTTCTTAGCTTGCTTGAGGGACATTTGATTGTATGGTTGTAGCCGTAAAAATACCCAATCTCCTACATCAAAACTTCTCTCGCTGCGATGTTGATCTGCCTGTTGTTTCATTCGATTTTGTGCCAAATTCAGGTTATCCTTTAAGAGTTGGAGAACTTCTTGCTGATGCTCAATGTGATCTTCCACTGCTTGAACCTTCAAATTTTCCCTTAAATATGATGTGATGGATGGTGGATGATATCCATAAAGAGCCATAAATGGGGTCATTTTTGCTGCAGTATGGAAGGAAGTGTTATACCATCATTCACCGAGAGGTAACCACTTGACCCATTGTGTCTGTTTATCAGATACAAAACAACGAAGATATCCTTCCAAAAATTTATTTACTATCTCAGTTTGACCATCAGATTGAGGATGATAAGATGAGCTATGAGCTAATTGAGTACCCAAACAAGAAAATAACTCCGTCCAAAAATTTCCAGTAAAAATGGGATCTCCGTCGCTCACAATAACCCTTGGGCTTCCATGTAGCTTTTGAATTCTATCCATAAATGTAGTAGCAACTGTACTTGCTTTAAATGGATGAGATAATGCACAAAAGTGTGCATACTTGGTAAGTCTATCAACTACCACCATGATGACACTCTTTCCTTTGGACTTAGGTAAACCCGTGATAAAATCCATTGAAATCTCCTCCCAACGTTGACTTGGAATGGATAAAGGTTGTAGAAGTCCTGGGGTCTTAATTGTTTCCACTTTATTCTGCTGGCAAACCAAACATTCCGCCACCAACTTTTGAATATCAGATTTAAGGCCATCCCAAAAAAAATCTTTCTTCACCCTGTGGTAAGTTTTTAAAAATCCTGAGTGTCCTCCTAAAGGAGAAGTGTGCAATTCTAGAAGAATATTTTGTTTTAGTTGGGAATTCTTACAAAGATATAAGAGATATTTGTACCATAAGGAATCATTTTTCCAACTAAATGTATCAGATGTACTAGGATCTTGCTGCAACTTTTGAATGAGTGTCCATACATCTTTTTCCTTCTTCCATTCATCTCTTGCTTCGGTTATCCAATCTGGTTGGATAATAGAAATGGCACAAAGCAATGCTTCCACCTCTTCATTCTTTCTTTAGAGTGCATCTGCAACAACATTAAGCTTTCCTTTTTTGTAGATTATTTCAAAGTCATAACCCAACATCTTTGTGACCCATTTTTGCTGCTCTTCTGATGATAGTCTTTGTTCCAAAAAGTGTTTAACACTATCATGATCAGTTTTTACCTTGAAGTGTCTTCCCATTAGGTAAGTTCGCCATTTCTTTAGTGCATGTAGTATTGCTAACATTTCCTTCTCATAAATAGGTTTCTGTAAATAATTTCCTTTGATTGGACGACTTTCAAAAGCAATGGGTCTTCCTTCCCGCATTAAAACTGCACCAATTCCATTTCCTGAGGCATCACATTCCACAATAAAGGTTTTTGTGAAGTCTGGCGTAGCTAAGACCGGTGCTAGGCACATTGCCTCTTTATGATGTTCAAAGGCCTTAGTTGCTTCAGGAGTCCATGAAAATGCATCTTTCTTCAATAATGTTGTTAGAGGTGCTGCTATTCTCCCATAATTCTTAACAAACTTGCGATAATACCCTGTTAATCCGAGAAATCCTCGCAACTGCTTTATGGTTGTGGGGACTTTCCATTCCTTAATGGCTTTAATTTTTTTAGGGTCTACCTTAACACCCCCGTGAGATACAATATGACCCAGATATTCCACCTCTTGTACTCCAAAGAAACATTTGGATGTTTTTGCATATAATTGTTTCTCCTGCAATAGTTTGAGCACCCTGTCAACATGTTCAACATGATCCTTCCAAGACCTGTTGTAGATTAGCATATCATCAAAAAATACTAGCACAAATTTTCTAAGGAAGGGTTTGAAAATGGAATTCATCAACCCTTGAAATGTAGAAGGTGCATTGGTAAGGCCAAAAGGCATGACCAAAAATTCATAATGACCCTCATGAGTTCGAAATGTTGTTTTTGGAATATCTTCAGTCTTCATTCTAATTTGATGATATCCTGAATGAAGATCCAACCTGGTAAAATAAATTGCTCCATGTAATTCATCCAATAACTCATCAATGACAGGAATGGGAAATTTATCTTTAATGGTGAGCTTATTGAGATCCCTATAATCCGGATACATTCACCATGATCCATCCTTCTTGTGTACCAATACTACAGGAGCAGAGAAAGAACTTTGACTAGGTTGAATTATACCCGCCTCTAACATTTCGGCAATCATACGTTCAATTTCGCTCTTTTGGACATAAGGATATCTATAAGGCCTGATGTTTGGAGGAACACTTCCTGGAATCAAATGAATAGCATGATCATGATCACTAATAGGTGGGAGTCCTTTGGGAGTTTCAAACACCTTGGAATGATTGTCCAAGACTTGTTGGAGATCTGCAGAAATAGATGATTTTGATGTTGGAACTTCTAGTGAGCATAATTGTGCAATTATGCCTCGTTTTTCTTTCTTTAGAAGCTTTTTCATGACATTAGAGCTTATTATCTTTCCCGGCTTCCCTGCAATACCCCGTAATTCGACTTCCTTTCCTTCTGAAAAAAATTTCAAGAAAAGTTTTTGAAAATTAAAAGCTACCGTCCCCAAAGATTGTAACCATTGTACTCCTAGTACAACATCAACACCTCCCATAGGAATGGAAAGCATTGGACTAGTCAATATATATTCCCCCATGGTTAGCTTGATATTATGGCATTTTCCAGAGCAATTTATAGTTCCTCCATTTGCAACCATCACTTGACATTCTGGTGCTGGGTATAGGAAACAATTTAATTCCTCGGCTACCTTACAATGAATAAAATTATGGGTGCTACCTGAATCAATCAACACTATTACCTTTTTCTTCTTGATTTGTCCTTTTATCTTGAGAGTTTGAGGAGTGGTAATTCCTGCCAGTGCATTACACGATATGGTCGGATTCATTTCTTCCTATTCTAGGGTTGGTTCCTGGTGTATATCCTCTTCTTGTTCATTTTCTTCTTCCTCTTCACAATCTATGTAAAATAATTTCTTCTCAGCACACTTATGACCTTTAGTGTATTTGCTATCACAACCGTAGCAAAGCCCTTTTGCTCTTTTTTCTTCCAATTGTTGTGGTGTCAACCTTGTAGGTTGTTGAAATCTAGGAGTAGCAACACTTCCCTCTTTATAGAAGTGAGTGGTAGGCTTCCTTGTCGCCATAATTTTACATTCAATTTTTCTTGCCAACCCGAATGCCTTCTCCAATGAATCAGGTTCCAAAACGCGAACTTCATGTTGGATGTTATCCTTTAAAGTGCCTATGAAGAGATCAATCCTGTGTTCCTCTGGAATATCAGTTACCCTTATATTCAATTTTTGAAGTCCTCAATGTGCTCCCCCACTAAACCCTTTTGTTTGAGATTTATCAATTGGCTAAAGAAGGTGTTGCTCTTTGTATCCTCATAATGTGCTATCATTTCCTCCGTAAAAATTGACCAAGTGACAATTTTTTTATGGGAGCAAATCCATCGATACCATACAAATGTATTTTGTTCTAAATGTAAAGTTGCAATGCGTACCTTTTGTGTGTTTTGCAAATTATGGAGATCAAAATATTGCTCCATCTGTAGTATCCATGTTACAGGATCCTTTCCATCAAACTTCCTCATATCCATTTTTGGAATATGGTGGTTCTTCCCGCTAACATTAGAGTTTATGAAATCACGATTAACATTTATTTTGTTCTCATCATGAGGTTCTTCTACTATCTTTTCACCATTAGGAAACATTTCTTGTATCAACTTGGTCAAACCTTCGATGTCTGCTTTTAGATCATTCTTCATGTTTTTCATGTTGTCTTTCATGTCATCCATCTTAGCTTCCATGCCAGCTTCCATGCCATCCATCTTAGCTTCCACGCCTTTCTTCAAAACTTTTACTTCATTTTTGTTCTTTATGCAAGCGAAATTTGGTGCACTTGCTTTAATTTCGATAAATCATGTCAGAATTCTTCATCTTCATGAGTCAGCGTAGAGCCTTTCCGAAGGCTTAATGGGTGTTGGATTAATTTTACGGGGCATATTTTAGAACCCAATACTGATATCTATTCTACACTATGCCCTTGGAATCAATTCAAATTGATTCTTCAAACAAGACTTATGTAATTCGGAAAAAAAAAAAAATACACACCTTTTTCTTGCTTTTGAGGAGCTCGATATTGAAATTGGATTATCTCTTTGC
Source organism: Pinus albicaulis (assembly GCA_034641835.2). Classification (NCBI taxonomy): domain Eukaryota; kingdom Viridiplantae; phylum Streptophyta; class Pinopsida; order Pinales; family Pinaceae; genus Pinus; species Pinus albicaulis. Next base: position 987,855,282 of record CM076569.1, read on the forward strand.
AGCACTTCAATATTTGAATTTTGGAAGTGACGTAGCCCTCTGAATTCTCTTTCGAATGTTCCAGGTCTTACCTGATTTGGATTCTCCAAGACAAAGTTGTGTCCAATATCCCACAATGACCTAATTATGGACTGGTTCAGTAGAGAAAACTTGTACGAATTTCCACGTGTCATTGTTTCATCCTTCTGCTCTAAAATTGATAGCCAAGAAACTACAGCCTGTGCACTTGTAACCACTTTTTATGACACTCCAAGTTGATGCTCAGAGAGAGAGTTATGAATCTTTTCCCATGATCACCTCTTTGAGATGAAATTCGAGAGCCTGAAAAATCATTGCCTTCCACAGATCACATCTCTGAACATATTGCGAACCAAGCTCTAAAATTTTTTGACGAGTTTCCTCAGGATTTCGGCTTCACACCCTAAAAATTTCAGATTCTGAACCTTCGTAGGAAAAAAGTTATAGCGAAAATTCCATGATGACCTGTTTAGGAGATTGAAAAGATACCTAACTTCCACAGATCATATCTCCTAAAATATTGTGAACCAAGCTCTGAAATTTTTAGATGATCTTCCTCAAGATTTCAGCTTCGCACCATAAAAATTTCAACTTTGGAAACTTCGTAGAAAAATATTTATAGCTAAAACTCCACGATGACCTGTTTGGAGCAGCGAAACCCTAGAATCCAAAGCTCTGATACCAAATGTTGTGTAACCAGCTCCAAAAATAGAAGAAAAGAGATATCAACGCCTTAGAAATAAGCCAATTCGAGGGGGAAACCTCCTATAAATTACATAAATGAACAATTATTGGATGATACAATTTTACAAAACCTCCTTTCTATATATAGGAGTCCATGTGGCCATAATGTAATCCTAGTGGGCCACAATGTAATCCTAGCCGACCTAACAATAATAATTTAAGGGCACAATAATAACAAAATGGGGGTTACAAGGGTACAATAATAACAATAAGGGGGTTACACTAACAACAATAAGGGACTATACTAGTAATATAGGGACCTAACACGATATGGCGCATAAAAAATTACATGCGATGACAATGTGTGTGTTCTGAAATACGTCACAACTTTCATGAGGGAGCATGCTTGTTTTTCCATAGATGAATATTTTAATTCATGTTCTTGCAAACCTTTAAAAATAAATGGGATGTTGTTCCTTCCAATCTCAACTTTTCATGTTAATATAACATCAATAGTTTCATTTGAAGACCAAGAATATAAAATGATATATTTTTCAATGTCAGGATTGACCAAAAGTGAAGCAAAAAAAAAGGCTAATTTTACATTTGAGAATTTTTTTTGTGCTTCGAGAGTCTATTCAGAGACTCGATCTTTATTTAACAATTTATTCATTAACTTCACAATTGAGGAATAATTGGGAAAGAAATATTTGAATCAAATCTATTTTACCAAAAAGATTATAAGGCTTTACAACTTGTTAGTGGTTTTAATTCAATCAAAACTTGGACATGCTCTAAATCTATGTAAATCCCTTGTTTTCTTACAATGTGGCATAGTAATTTTTCTTCGAAACTTGAAAATGGGATTTTCTTTGTGATTTAAAAAAATTATATATAATTTGCATCTTTGAAAAAATACCATATGGTGTCTAAAAGGAGCTTCTCTTAATTTTCAAATAAATTTTTAAGTCATTAATGTAATCTTGTATTCTTTCATTTCCCTTTTTCTCCAAAGGAACAAATTTCTATTGTTACGTATTTTGGTGAAACTTCCATTTTTATCTGGTAGCATCATACAACTTCCATTGTTCATTAAATATCCATCAAGCAGACAGATGCATCCTCATCCTAATACAACAAAATATGTTATAGGTAAGTCCACCACAATGATGGTGAGTAGAGTTTTGATATGTTATGCAAAGCTTACCCATGCAAAAAAATATTTAGCTTCTCAAGGGTGAAAGTATGGAGCCGGGTTAAATTTTTTGGCGAAAGAGGGCATGTTTGGGTGGAAAAATCAATGGCTCGATCGAGCCTTTTTTAAGTGCTCGATCAAGCTACTTGGGCGCTAAAACGATAGCTCGATTGAGGGTTAAAAATTAACCCTTGATCGAGCTATAGCACTCGCTTGAGCTTTAGGGCTCGTTCGAGCCCTCTTTATTTTTAATATATACCACTCCCACGGTCTGTGTGCACCATTTGCACAGAGCGCGAGAGTTCGACCGAGAGTTTAGGAGTAGCTCAACCGAGGTTATTGGAGCTCGATCAAGAAATGAAACTTTCAAATCAATCTCGCCAACATATTTTACTATTATTTAACTATAATATCAAATAACTATATATTATAGTTCTATATATAAAATATATAGCATAACATAGTTTTACAACTATTTAACACACACACACACACACATATTTATATCATGTTATAATATAAGCATAACTATAATTCATAACATAATTACTATATAATTATGTATATTATAACTTACTTATATAACATCTCTCACCCATATATATGTATTATATATAGCTTATAAAATAACATAGTTCTATAACTATTTAGTTCATAACATAAAGTTATAACATAGAACTCTATAATTATTTAACATGTATAACATAAAATTATTTAACAGATACATATATAACATAGCATGTAACATGACTATAACTATTTCATAACTATTTAACTATATAATTATTTAAATATAACTATATATATATTTAACTAAATTATAAGGTTATAACATATCACATAGCTAGATATATTATAGTTCTATATATATTGTTTATAACATAACATAACTGGTCATTTAACATTTAACATAACATGAATATATATATATATATATATATATATATATATATATATATATATATATATATATTTCATAACATAATTATATAAATAGATATATAATTTAACTATTATATTATAACATCATATAGCTCTCTCTCTCTCTCTGATAGATACATTAAATACATCATGAAAAGTGCATTTGGTTTAGTAAATAAAAGCATTTAGATTGAGTTTCTAATTTGTACCATATTGTTTCATTATGTAGTGTGTTGTACAAGAAACATTGTCTTGATCATGTGCTTGGACCTAGTACATGTCATGTGTCAATGTCAAACATTAAGAACATAAAGTCTATTGTAGTATTTGATTGGCATGAAATTTTATTAGTTTTGTAAATAATTTTATTTCATTTTTTTACATATATATTTACATATTTATGCACTATGAATAAAATGCATTATTTAGAAATGAGAAAAAGTGTGAGGGTAGATTTGATCACTTCTTTTGATTGTGTTTACATGGAATTCAATGTACTTTGGTTGATAAATTATTAGAAAATTGACTCTAAAGTTTAGGACTTCACACTAGATTATTCTGCTTGAGTTTAGAAATGGTTTTTTTGTCAATATTTTTTTATTAGGTTAGTTTATATGTATTATATGTAATATGTTGATGCATCCCATATATGCGCCCCAACTGCAGGCCATTGTAGTGCAAGAGGATATGTTATACGTGGTCGAGCTCGTGATTGATCATGCAACCCACTAAGAGTTCATGTTCCCATCTTAGATCCCACCTCCAATGCCAGTCAGAGTGTTAGAGGCAGTGTTTTTGTCTTTGTTCATGACCATCCTACATCCAATGGAACTTCTTCACCCATTTCAGGTACACCTCTTGCATTTTAAAATCCTATTTAAACTTTATGTTTTATGTCTTGAAATTGTCTTTAATTTTTAAATTGTATTCAATTGACATGTTTGAATTTAATGTATATGCTATTATGCTTCTAGTTTGTTAATTGTATAGGTATATGTTAAATTATTTTTATGATTTATAGGTCTTCAACAAGCCAAAATTGAGGATCATAGTGTGGCATCGATCCCTTTGCGAGATGATGCTACAACTCGGGTCACATATAGGATGTTATGACCTGTCATACACTGATCACATCAGAGGTATTGAATGTCGCTTCCAATTCACCGAGTTGTATTGCATTGTCGTTGATGCTTGATAGCATGTCTAGGTTGATCAGGACATACTATAGGTTAGGCCCACATAGCCAAATATTACAGTTCATACATAGGATAAGGAGGCATGAGGTTAGAGGCCTAGATCCTTGGGAGGTGGTGAAAGAGGCCACCAAGGGCATTGATGTTCATGGGGATTTTTTCGACAACCCTCTGAATCTCCCTGCTAGACATAAAGGCTAGATCCCAATAAAATATTTTAGTAATGTTTATGCATCCCCTTTCATGTATGATAGGTTCATTGGAGCTTGGGGCAAGTTCCCCAACCATGACCAGGTCACCATTTATTTTTCTAAGGATCTATATGCGTAGTTTGTGTTAGGTATGAGGTTGGATTACACTGATACTGAATATCATTTTTATGGTAATGACATGGAACATATGTATGAGTGTGAGGGGGCTCATAGGTACCATGGGAATGTATCATCAACTTCGATATTCTTGCCACTACCGTCTTGGAGCTTGGTATTACCTTGAGAGCCAGAGGAGCTGTCGCAACTCGGTGGTGAGGCGTGGGAGACTATTGTAGACATCATGAGAGTGTCATTGGCTAATGCACATGTTGCATTGCAAGAAGATATTAGGAGACCACCACCACTGCCTCATGACCCACTGGTGTCCTTATATGATGATGCATTTTTTGTGAGTTTACCATTTGATCAATTTTTTACACATACATGTATGTATCGTGATGCCATTCGTGAGACTTAGAGGGTGCATGTCTTATGTGACATAAACCAGGTACATATGTATATGAAACTTTTGACTCTTATTGTCAAATTATACAGAATTATTTATATTAATTTTTTTAGTTTGTATTAGATTGCATACTTTATAATAATAATTTCATGATAACATGTAGACACGTCCCAACTACATGGATGATCTTAAAAGGTCATCCAAGGGGGTAGTTGATCAGCCAGAGCATCCTCGGCCATAGCACATTTCCATGGATTCTTCTCCACCTCCACCTCTACCTTATATGTTCACTAATGTGGAGGAGAGTCAATATGTACAACCACATGGACCAATAGTTGAGGTAGACTTATTTATTCCTAAGATTTCAACATTTTCTTTTTTAAAGTTACATAAATATTTTAATTAATTTGTAGGCTAATTATAATTTGTCCTTGCCATTATGTAAACTTGCCTATATGAAAAATGTCATTGATGCCAATGTTATGTGGAGACATGAGTGGGATGTTGGGTTTAGAGGCACTGATGATGCAGTTCCATCGATGCAAGCCCCAATCATCAAGCCACATGCAGGGGAGCACCAAATCTAGATTCATGATTAGACCCCCATCCTATCGGACTTGCATTTGGACTAGACTGAGGTTAGTAGATTCATGTAAATATCTAATTAAAAAAGTGGTTCAATATAAATTATTTCCATATTGTTTTTTTGGTACAAATAATTATCTAATTAGTTTGAATTTGAATGTGATATATTGCAATACCAAGTTATGGACACTTACCTTGCGCGACAGAACTCACACAAGATCTCTGGTGGTACTAGGAGTGTCATAGTTTGTATATTTTCAGGCTCATTTCATAGGGAATATTCACATGTGTGATACAAACTTTGTATGTTTTCATACATGCACAGTTTATGGATTTACATCATGGACATTATTTTAGTCTATCGATGCTTATTATTTCAGTTTATGGATGTTCATGTGATATTTGTAATTTGTATATTTTTTCATATGGATAGTTTATTGATATATGTATTCACTATTGGAGTTTATGGATTTGTATTAATATTGTTTATGGATGCTCATTAATTTTTTAAGTTTAAATTGACATGTTAAAATTATTTCGCTAATTTAGTAATTTTTTTATATACCAAAACTTTTATTAGTAAAATATTTGTTCAATTTTGATTTCCAGTTTCATAGACTAAGAAAATAAGTACAATCTTAAAAGTTATGATGCAAGTCACTTTGGTACTTAAAATGATCTAAAATATATCATGTATCAATTTAATATTGAACATGGAAATGATTCCAATCATGCTTCATATTGGCTTGTAGAAAGTTACTTTTAGTGCAATCAACATGTATGTTATTACAATTCAATTTTAAAAATAAATTATTTGAATTATAAAGTCATTCATGTGTGTGTGTGTGTGTGTGTGTGTATGTCTATGAAAAATTTTGCGACCCACCCATATACAATTGCATGGACAAATTTTTTAACTATATCAATCAATTTCTTATGTCAAGGTTCAATTAAAAAACATAAATATGATTTAAATAAGTTTTATTCAATTTTCATATTAAAATATGTCATGTAAACAACAAATAGGTTTTATTCAACATTATTTATTTTGAGATTATCTACAAGAGCTTAGTCATAACATGATGTAAGTCAATCATATTGAATTTAACATAAAGGAAAAACAACAATATATGACAACATTTCTATAATTTTATATAATGTTATCAACTTTCCTAGACTTACAAGTTCAATTTTTTTTAAACTCAAATATGATGGAAATTTGTATTCTTCCCTCTCGCCCCCTTCCATCTATATCTATATCTCCCTTTATATATCCTTCTTCATCTCTCTATATCACCCCACAAACACACACATTGTTTCTCCATATACATATATATATATATATATATATATATATATATATATATATATATATATATATATATATATATATATATATATATATATATATCCCTCCCTCTCCCTCTCCCTCTTCCCCTTCTCTCCTTCTGTCTCCCGTTCTATATCTCTTCCCCTTATATCCCTTTTTCTACCCTTCTATCTCTATTCCCTCTACTCTTCTCTCTCCATCTCCCTTTCCACTCCCTCTCTCTCTCTCCACCTTTCTCTCTCTCTCTATATTTCTTCTTAGCTCTATCTCTCTCTCTCCCTCCCTCTCAAGTCCTCCATCTCTTCCTTTCTCTCCCACCTCCCTCTGTCTTTCCCCCACTTCACACTCTCTCTCTTTGATTCTCTCAAGATTCGTCATGCAAATTTTTTGACTATCTCCCTCCCTCTCTCATTCTCTCTCACCCTTCTCCCCATATAGAGTCCTTCTTTGTCTTTCTATCTCACCCCCAAACATATACACTTTCTCTCCATCTCTCTCTCTCTCTCTCTCTCTCTCTCTCCACCTTTATCTCTCTATATTCCTTGAAGTTATTCCTTCCCTATATTTTCCCCTAACTCCATCTCTCGAGCTCCCTCTCTTTCTTGGAGACTTTCTCCTCCTCTCCCTCTCTCCTTATTTGTGTCCCCCCCTCTCTCTTTTACCCTTCTCTCCAACTCTCTCTCACTCTATATTTCCAAATTTTAAAAATACTTTGACAATATATATATATATATATATATATATATATATATATATATATATATATATATATATATATATATATATATATATATATATATATATATATAATGTAAGATTTAAAATGTGTGTTGTACATTCACCTAGTGGGAAAATGATAATTTTCCATGGAAATATTATCTAAAATTTTCCAAAATATTAATATTCCAGCTACCTCCATCAAAGATACATAGAGTACTTCATATATTCCAATTGAAATTGTTTAGGTTTTATTTCTTTAAAGGTAGATTTAGGTTATGATTACTTCAATATTTTAAAAATATTATATACTTTATTATGTTAGATTTAAAAAAAAAATTACATTAAAAAAAATTAAAATATATATATATATATATAGAGTCAGCTTGTATGACTCTTTTTGTGTTAATGACTCTGTTGTGGATGCCCATGGCATATATCAACCACATTTATTAATGTGGTTGTGCTAGTATATATTATAATATAAGAAATTTTATATTATATTAAAGTTAATAATATTATATTAATCCAAAATTAATAAATTTAATATTAACATTAAAATATACTAATATTACATTTTTATATTATTATCATTTCATCATTTAATATAATAATAAAAATAACATTCTTTTAATATTAATGTTAAATTTAATAAGGTTTTTACATGACATTATAACAAAAATTCTAATAAGATTTGGAATTTTAAAATGAGGTTAAAGTTTAATTTTCGATGATTCAATTTTTTTAATAGAGGCTCAATCAAGCTCCTGTTAACCATGTAAATGGATCAACCAAGGGTTTATGAAACCCTTGATATAGCTACTTAAATTTGAAATTTAGGTGCTCGGTCGAGCCTCTTAAGTCCTAAAATCAACAATTTTAGCACCCCTTCTGCAAAAATTTCCTCAACTCCATTTTGTGCCGTAGCGGACTTGGGGCTAAATTTTTCCTCAGGTGGTGGAGTTGATCACATTGGATTCATGAAGGATTCCTCTATCCAATGGAATATGAGTTTGAAATTTTCGAATTAATATGATATTTTTCATCTAATTTTGATGCAGGAGCATTAAGGCAGAGTTAGCAATGTGACAAGCTGGTCACATGTTGTGGCTTGGGAAGAGGACTAACAGTCCTAATAATTTGAAGACTTTAGTTTTAAAGTATTTTGTTTAAAGTTAATTTCGGATAACATATCCATTGTAATATATAGGTTAAAAGAATAGTTAGATTAGGATTAGTTAGCCATTTAGTTGAATAAACGGTTCTGAAACTGAATAACAGTTTCTCAACGATATGGGGATTTTGGGGAAAATCATAAGACAAAACTAAATCCACCATTTTTGGGTTCTGCCTTCCATAGAGAAAAAGAGAGAGAACTAGAGGGAAATAGGTGTGAGAGAGGGTTGAACTGTGAGTAGGAATAAACGTAAAAACCAGCCATTTGAGGGCTCGGTTCTGTGTAAATCTTCTTTATAAATAAATTCCAAGTGTTTTGGATTGTGATTAGGCTCTTTGTTTCAACTGGTTGATTTTATTTCCCTATCGAATCAAATATTTCATTTATGTGTTATTCTATATGCGTATTTTATTTTTGTTGATGCACAGACAGATTGAGTGTGAGGATGCAGTTCCTATGAACTTCACACAGGAAAAGATGGGGTTGAAACCGAGGGATGAGAGATAAAGAACAAGCCCAGGAGGGAATCCACACGTTTGCAAACTACACAAAGTTCAGAAAAGACAGTGTTGAATAATTTCGAGCAAATTCGGAAGGATAGCAGAGGAGTAACATGGAGGAAGCCATAATGCAGAGCGACAACAACTGAAAGAGGAGAAATCAGCTAAAGACAAAATTACTTAGAAGAATTCCGAGAAAGTAATCAACGGCAAGGATTGAATCGCAGTGTCGAAGGCTTAAGGATTGACGACGTAGATTAGAGAAGGAAAAAGAGGTGAAGAAGGGCCAAGAAAGTTGAGTGAACGACTGTAATTAGATCTCAGAATTGAAGTGGACACGTGTCAGCGGGGCATTGTTTTGCATCGGCGATTGGATTATTTAAGAGTTAAGGATTTTCGCAAGTTAAAGTTTTTAACTCGCGATGCGAAGTGGCATGGAGGAGAATTTGCGCAGGCCGTTGGATCATCTAACAAATCAACGATGGATGATTGGATAGTGATTTCGCACTTTGCAAGATATATTGGATACCATTTAAAGTGTGTGCACGAAATGTTAAGTGGGTTGCGCTGTGATGCGAGGAGGAGGAAGGATGCGATGTGACAAGGAACAACCTCGTGTTGGCTTGGCGCAAATTGCATGTCGCAAGTTTTATGGGTTAGCACATTTGTAAAGAATTGAAAGTTGCGGGCAACAATTGCGATGTGCTGCAATTGGTCGGGAGAATGTGGGACCCTCTGCTAAGGAGGTCCTGCGTGTATGAATGTATTTTTTGTTATGTGCATTATATGGTAACGAACAATGTTGATCGTTTCGCATATATATTTTAATAACCCGAAGTTATAATCCATTGTGTATAAGGGGCTTATGTGGGTCCTAACCCACAGGTGCACATTTATAAGTTAATTTGTAGCTACGGTTGCATCAATTGGTATCAAAGCAACAAGATCTGAGAGGCGGTGTGAAGGACTTTGAACTAAGAAAAGTTGAGAAAGATTTCTCAGTGATTCTAATCAAGTGAACCTTAAGAGGTAAGACGGTGGACTGAAGGCTTATAAAAAAGCATAAGAGCTACAACAGCATGGATGAAGAAGTAGCATAGAAAATAAGGTAAGAATATTTTGTTTCAGTTTTATTTTGGATTATAGAGCTAACAATTAAATTCTCACACTCAGAATAAGAGCATAAAAGTTTAATAGAGGTAGTAGTAGGAGTGAAAGAATCTCAGCAAGAAGATCACGGCCTTTAAGGGCAGTGATGAAGAAAGCTAGCAATGGTTTTCTAGGAGGAAGAACAAGTGTGGTCAGAACCTAGTATTTCTGCTGAGGTTGAAATATAAGAGGACAATAGTGTTCTCAAGTGCAGATGAGTTGTGAGGGTAAGCCTAGGACCATAGAGGAGTGCTCAAGGATTGTTCTATATTGAGGACCCGTACTTGCCAAAATATCGAGCATAGAGGAAGTTTTTTGAGGTAAGTTGTAGCAAGAGGGATTGTTACTGCAGAGGCTAGTGCAACTCATAGAGGATGAAAGAACTCAAGAAGATGACTATTGAAAGTCATAGTAGAGGTTTAGGAGGAAACCAAAAAATGGAGAAGGAATATGCCAAGGCAAATGGAATGTGGAAGCATATGACTGATGAAAAATATAAGAAGGAAATAGTTGAGATGAGAACCCATCTTGATCTATTGATGGAGTTGCTACAGAGGAGTGTTGAAGACCAGATGTGTGGATGTATTATGAGGAAGAAATTGAAGTGGCATGGGTTACAGATGAAGAGGGAGCATAGCTTGAATGCTCAAGAAGGAGAAGAATTACTCAGAGCAGCAGAGTATGAAGAGAAATTTCTTTCATATGAACTGGAACATAGACTATTTTTTTGAATAAAATGATAGTAATACTAACAGAAGGTCTATTGAATAAATTTCAGGTATGAAGGATAAAGGACAACCATTAGGAATTGTCATGAAATATGGAGGGCATCATGAATATGTAGTGATCATAACATGTGATGAAGAAATAGAGTTCCCAGAGGAGATGTCTGAATTCTCAAAGGAAATATAGGAGTTCTTTGAGCATGTGCTTACAGAAATTGAAGAGAGTGAAGACGATAAAAGAGGTTTATTGCAGTTCACAAAGTGGATCGGGATGATTCCACAGAGGGAAGAAGAAGAGATGACCATGGATGGTTATCTGAAAGATTCAAAGAGGAGTTCCAATCAGGAGAAAGGTGTCAGCAAAGATGCCAATAGAAGACGAATCATGGAAAATCTTCGTGTAGTATCTGTAGACAGGTTGACGGAGTCAGCTTGTATAGATGGATTGTTTGTAATCTATGATGAACACAGAGGAGTTCATAAAGGAAATAAGACTATGGCTACTGATGGTCATAGTAAAGGTTCTAAGGGAGATTATGAGAGATCAAGTAAGAATAAACTTGATAGAGAATTAGCTGAGATAAAAGTGCAACTAGAAGTGTTGAGAGGATTCATACAAGGAATGTGGAACAAAAAAGGTATGGTTGGGTTCTTCAGAAGAAAAGAGTCAAGTGGAGTCAGTTACAAAGTAGGCTAAGATCTGATACAAGAATTCAACTAGAAGAATAACTCAGTGGAGCTAAGTTATAGCATAGGATGTATGCTGAGGAAGAGGTTTACTTATGTGAACCTGAGCAAGGGTCCATTTTTGGTGATAGTAGTAATGAGGATGAAGGTGTGAGACCAGCTAATGGTTTCATGGATCCTTGGAAGGATGGGAACTAGTGAAAAGAGCTAATGTTTGAGACAAAAAGAGAGGCTATGTAACCTTATGGTTTTTAAACAAATGATTATTGTATGTTTGCAGGTGAAATAGGTAAATAAATATAATTTTTTGATGTTGTCATAAAGGATGAAGGGAGAGGAAAAAATATGAATTATGTTCAAGAAGAAAATGAGACAACTGAGTATCATGTACATGCAGATGCACAGTTAAGTGAAAGAAATCATTTCCATCCTACTGTGAAAGCTAAATACAAGGAGGACTTGGCTTATGATGATGGCCAAGAACAGAAGGAGGCAAAAGATGATATCAAGCATTCAAATGTTATGCTTGAGAAAGTTGAAAAGAAGACCAGTGAAGACTTTCTGAGTCCTAAAAGATACTTAGAATATCAAGAGAAATATTTGGTGATTGAGTCATCAAATAATACCACTGGGTCTTGTGAGTTTAATGCTGACAATTTGAATGTTTTTGCAGGTTGTGTAGAAGACAACCCATCTCTTGGAATTGTCTCAAGTAAAGATGAAGTTTATCTAGCCAAACATAATGAGGAAGAAAATTGTCAAGCAAGGTATGATGAAGACCAATTTGAGTTGTTGCAGCATAAGGAATTTATAAATTATTTATTTAATGAAGGGAGTAACTTCAATGGAGATGAGGTAGCAGTGCCTCATGAGATGAAACTTGTTCTTAATGAGGACAAAGAGGAATTTTCTTGCTTAAATATCCAAAGGAAGATTGTTGGATGGACATTTAGGACTATCATAGAAATAGAGAATCAGAATTTTATTCTGGTTAAAGATGAAGAAGCAGGGTCACAAAGAGGTTTTCTTAGTAACAAGAAAGAAGAAAGCTATAAAGATGAAAGTGAGGCAGATATGTCTCAGGCTAAAGGAAAGTCAGTCCTAGAAGTGGAAAAAACTGAATTGACTATTAGGACTAGTCAAGACGCAGAATGACAACAATGGAATGTTGTCAAGGAAGAGAAAGAGAGTTATGTTGCAACTATAATACATCATACTGAAGAGGTACTTGAAGGGAATCAAGTAATTAGTGAATGGTTGAGTTTCTTTCTGAAATCATTTGAGCAAGAGAAAGAGATTGCAGATAATAAGATGGGATTGTTTCAAACTGTAGTTGAAATACAGACACATACTAGTTTCCAAAACTTGGTTATGTTAACTAGTATACATGAGAGAGTGAATAAATATATTACTATAGTCAAAGAATTAGAAGGAATTTACCTTTTGACAGTAAATTTGAAAAAAAAAGGAAAAGAAGAGGGATGTTGCAGAGGGAGATATCCTTAGGGATATTCAAGAAGTTTGGGTGGCAGCAATGTCCGGAGTAATATTTGCAGCAATATATGGGACATAGTGTAGTAGAATATGTCGGCAGAGGACTGGCAATAAGATTATATTACAACAAAGTGAAGAAAGCAGTCCACTATGGAACTATTTGGAAAGTGAAGAACAGTGAAGGTAGAACCAATGGAGCACTACAGTACAAAGTATGGAAGCCTGGAAGATTGCAGCTAAAGAATGGTGAAGACAATGAAGCTTATGGACAATAGCAAAACAAAGTTTGGAATCCTAGAAGATTCAAGCATTGAAGACACATGACCAGGAGGTCATGATTTCTTTTACCTCGAGAGTCTGATGCAGGAGCATTAAGGCAGATTCAACAATGTGACAAGCTGGTCACATGTTGTGGCTTGGGAAGAGGACTAGTAGTCCTAATCATTTGAAGACTTTAGTTTTAAAGTATTTTGTTTAAATTTAATTTGGGCTAACATAACCATTGTAATCTGTAGGTTAAAAGAATAGTTAGATTAGAATTAGTTAGGCATTTAGTTGAATAAATTTTTCTGAAACTGAATAACAGTTTCTTAACCATATGGGGATTTTGGGGAAAAGCATAAAACAAAACCAAATCCGCCATTTTTGGGTTTTGCCTTCCATAGAGAAAAAGAGAGAGAACGAGAGGGAAATAGGTGTGAGAGAGGGTTGAATAGAGAGTAGGAATAAATGTAAAAACCAGCCATCCTAGGGCTCGTTTCTATGTAATTTTTCTTTATAAATAAATTCGAAGTGTTTTGGATTGCAATCAGGCTCTCTGTTTCAACCCGTTGGTTTTATTTCCCTATCGAATCAAATATTGCATTTATGTGTTATTATATATGCGTATTGTATTTCTATTGATGCACAGACAGATTGAGTGCAAGGATGCGGTTCTTGTGAACTTCACACAGGCAAAGCTGGGGTAGAAACCGAGGTATGAGAGATGAAGAACAAGCCCAAGAGGGAATCAGCGCGTTTGCAGACTACACAAAGTTCAGGAAAGACAATGTTGAAGAATTTCGAACAAAATCGAAAGGATAGTGGAGGAGTAACGTGGAGGAAGCCATAATGCAGAGTGGTGATAGCTGAAAGAGGAGAAATCGGCTATAGATGAAATTACTTAGAAGAATTCCGAGAAAGTAATCGATGGGGAGAATTGAATTGCAACGTCGAAGGCTTAAGGATTGACGGTGGAGATTAGAGCAGCAAAAAGAGGCGAAGAAGGGCCAAGAAATTTGAATGAATGGATGCGATTAAATCACAAAATTGAAGTGAACGCATGTCGGCAGGGCACAGTTTCACATCGGCGATTGGATTATTTAAGAGTTAAGGATTTTCTCAAGTTAAATTTTTTAACTCGTGACGTGAAGTGGCATGGAGGAGAATTTGCGCAGGCTGTTGGATCATCCAGCAGATCAATGGCGGACGATTGGATAGTGACTTCACACTTCACAAGATATAGTGGATACCGTTTAAAGTGTGTGCACGAAATGTTAAGTGGGTTGCAATGCGATGCAAGGAGGAGGAAGGATGTGATGCGACAAGGAACAACCATGTGTCGGCTTGGCGCAAAAGTGCACGTCGCAAGTTTTATGGGTTAGCGCATTTGTAAATAATTGAAATTTTCGGGCAACGATTGCGATGTGTTGCGATTGGTCGAGAGAACGTGGGACCCTCCAGTAAGGAGGTCTCGCGTGTATGAATGAATTTTTGGTTATGCGCATTATATTGTAACAAACGTTGTTGATCGGTTCACGTATGTATGTTGATAACCCAAAGTTATAATCCGTTGTGTATAAGGGGCTTATGTGGGTCCTAACCCACAAGTCCACGTTTATAAGTTAATTTGTAGCTACGGCTGCATCAAATTTCTTTCAAACATAATGCTTGAAATGTTTTTTAATTGTTTTAAAGAGGCTGAATAAAAAATCAATATCGTGAAATATACACATCGAAAATTTTTCAAAAAAAACTTTATCTTTGTTTACGAGTACTCTTCAAAAGGGTACTTTTGGTTTTTCAATTTATTTAAATAGTTGAAAAATACCTTACATGAACATATGTGTCTACAAAATGCAATTGAAATATTACTTCGCCAACTTCGAAAAATAATAAAAAATATATCTTTGCATAAAAAAATAAAAGTTTAATATGAAAAACTTAGCACTCTTTGTGTATATCATGCTCGTATATATATATATATATATATATATATATATATATATATATATATATATATATATATATATATATATTAAAAATTACACATTTCAAACTAAGTAATGCTACGTGAACACACTCATACCTCTTGATGTGTGAAAATTTGCAAGGAAAAACATTTCATTTAATGGAAAATTGAGATATTATACGACACTAAATATTTTTTCAAAAAATATCATTAGGACAAAAAACAAATTCTCCACATTTTGTATTTTTACTCTGAATCAAAATTCATAGTGCTTATATGAATTTTGAGGAATTCAATTTGATTAAAGAGGAAAAACTTGAAATTTCAACACCACATTTGGCCCAAAAGTGTAACCCATGTTCATGCTTTCATGCTCAATAAGTAGGAAAATTTCTAGAATCGATTGCATAAATACTTTTGCTAGCCTCATAATATTTAGTACATTCTATACCCACTACTTCCATTATAGAAAGTAGCATAACGTTGTTTGTGGCTCCACTATCAACCATGCAAATATGTAATATCAACTCATGAGTTTCCAGAGATAAAAATAACGGAGGAATTGTTGAGAATTTGGAAGGTTGTAGGTTAATCCAAATTCTCTTCTTGATAATTACTTGTGAATTTACTGGAGATACTTATGTCTTTTCTTCCTTAGTTTATTTAGTCTTTCATCAAGTCAATTACCAAAATAAAAAAGACACAAAGTTAGGCCCCTAGAGCCAGGGAAAAACCTCTCCCTCTGAGAGAGGAAAACCCACGAGAAATTCTTCTTATAGATCTTCAAATGACAATTACCATGACCAAGACTCAAACCCTTGACCTATGAATTCTTCCAAGACCTTGTAACTTATTATTTATCTACCTTCAACATTGATCATTCATTTCTGCACCAACTTGTACTGAGTTGCACCAACACTAAAACTTTCACTTTGCATAACTCTGAAGCTTCTTCACTTGAGGTGTAATCCTTCCTATTGGGGTCCCGTGATTTGGTAGATTAGCTAAACCAAATGAAAAGGCAACATCAGACCAGTCTTTGGAATCCTAGGACCTAGCCTTCCTGGGCTCATAGAGTGCTCTCTCTATTATGCGAAGGATGTGAACTTGTTCGTTTTGGATGACTGATTTTAGGCTAGTTGTTAAGTGTAATTTTGTTTTTTTGTTTTGGGTTGGGGTAAGATGATCAAGTAGGATAGGTGGAATGAGAGATTATAAAATCAATACGGCTATGGGGTCAGATGAAGTGAAGGGTGTCTAAATGTTGAAATAGAGTGTATTGCAGGGCCGATTTAGCAAGGTTAATGGATCCTTTAGGTGATGTATGAGGTGTAATGAGCATAAATTTTGGGAAAAAACTAAGAGGTCTTAAACATATATAGTCTAAAGCAATAACTCATGAGGTAGGGCAAACCATTAATCTCTATGAACAATACTCAAACTGATAAACATGTAAGATGAACATTCCAGTGAAACATAGAAGCATTAGAACTCATAACTTTAGAAATTCACCTTCAGCTTTTTGGAAAACACATAAGATAAACAAACAACTCAATTTATGGAGAGGGAACTCCTAAACAGCATATATCATGTTATTGGGAACTCTGAAATAAGTTGGTAAGCATGGGCAAAGAGCAAGATCGAACAAGACCTCTTTGTATTAACCTAATCAATCAATATTCCATAGAAAAGCTTCACGATAGGGTTTTGAAAACTTTAAATAACCAGGGAATGCCATGAATCATACTTATAAGCTAGCATAATAACCATTCATGAAACAAAAACAAGTTTTAGTGGGCCTAAGGAGCAGTCAAGAATTCCTTAAGATGACTAAAAGAGGAAAACATCAAGGCTATAAGGAACAGGAGGTTTGAGGTGCTTCCATGAGCATGTATCAACCTATACTTTTCTGATCTATAGCAACCAAGAAGAATGAAATAGAAATGATAACAAGAAAACATTAACAAGTTAAGAAAACATCACCATTCACCAAGCTATGGAATCCTGCAAACATGCTTCTCCATCATCAAGCCACACAAGCCATTCATCACTTCATAAAACCAATATCTTCTCCAAGCTCATAAACCATGTATTGATCTTAAACACATCAATTCCCAAATTTTTACAATACATCCTCATGCCTTATATAAAAAATAAGGAGAGAAGAGCCTACTAGAGCATCTAGAAGACTATTGGCCAAAGAGAGGCTTTGCAAAGCCCAAGGCACAAAAATATCTAACAAAATATCTTTTCCGACTATAAATGGAAATAAAATTAACTTTTAGGCCTGACATGCCAAGGAAAACTTGCCAAACACACATTCTACCCAGTCACTTACAAGAGTGCAGCACACTGTGTCAAACTCTGAAATTATGCCAGGAGCGCAGCACAAAAATAGGCCTTTTTGCAGCAGCGTTTTGGAGGCCTTCCCGATGTCGGAAAAGGCTCTGTGATGGCTCGTTGGAAAGCCATGGAAGTCTACTTTCCAATTATCCCTATAATTATTCAATCTGATCTCTATAAGTTGCTCAAAAAGTGAAAATTACAAGACTGCCAGGAGCGCAACACATGCTCAGAAAAGTGGGCAGAAAGGTTAAAAATTGAGTGTTTTTTACCCTTTTTGGGGGTCAAAGCAACTCAATTGAGCTGAGCATACTCCTCTAATGATGGGGAATCCAAAAATTTAAGCTGATCCTCCTGAATATGCCCTGGGAAAAAGCACAGCACAGGGTTTGATACGCTCCTAGGGGTCAAAATTTGGAAAAAACAAAAAGTTGTCCAATGTGCCTCAAATTTGGTAGTAGGTGCCTCATGGGTCATTGGAGATCTGCAAAGAAACTTGGGCCAAAATACCAAGCCTAGCTTGGTCCTTTTCATCATTTTGTGTTGGGCCCTCATTTTGGGCAGTTTTGACCTTTTTCCTTGCAAAGTGATTTCTCCGTTTATAGTGCTCAATCATTCTCTTTTGCAAGCTCAAGTCTTTGTTGGCCTTCTCTAGTTTGGCCTCTAGATGTATGTTGGCTCTCTCAAACCATGCTTCCTGGTTATGCTCAATTTCCATGGCAAGGAGTTTGGTGAGGGAAAATTGTTGTGCTTGGGCTTATTCTTCCTCTCTTTTCTTTGCCAATTCTTTCCTAAGACCCATAGTCTTAGGTCTCTTTCTAATTTGGTCGTCTTCACCACTATCCTCCTCATAAGTGCCCATGTATTCCTCCAACTACACTTGTGACCTTTGAGCCTCTTTCCGATATTTGAGTGCCCTTGCTTCATAGATGGCCAGCTGGACACTCATTTGTTTATTCTGCATCTACAAAAAGTGAATGATATCCTTAGACCTTTATAACTCAAACTCCAAGTCTTTCATCTGTGCGTTTCGATCTTGTAGAAGAGAGTTTACTATTCTTGTCTCATTTTCATCCTCACCGTCTATGTGAATGAGCTCAAACTCTCTTTCTTCCTCATGGTTGTCCTCCTCCTCTTTCTCTTTCACTTTTTATTTACCTTTGCCTTTCATTAGAGTTGAGGAGGAGTGCATGGCCCCTTTCTCTTTGGAGGTAGCAAACACATGCCTCTCTCCTCTTTGATAGGTAAAGGTGAAAGGTGCAGCAAGTTTTAATTGCAAAGCTTGATCACTAGTGAGCTTAGGACTGCTTTGCTCCTCGTGGATGATCTCTGTGTGTGCATCTTCCTTGCCTTGTTCTTGGCTACCCCTCTAACAAGCACCCTCACTATCCTTTATACCACCATCACTGTCAAGATCCTTAGGACTGTCCCCCTCTGTTTTTGCAATGTTAGAGGTGCCTTGATATTTGTTGGGCACATCTTCATTTTCATGAATGTCCCCTTCCTTATCTTTTGACCCACTGTATTCATTTTCAAATTGATCCTTTGCATCACTGTTTGCATTCTTTGTAGGGTCACTGCCTTGGGCATCATCATTAGTCTTCCCATCACTGTGATGGTCATTAGGCTCACTGTTTTCCTCTTTTTCTAGCTCACCGTTTTCCTCTTGAGAAGCTGCCTCTGACCCTACATCCTTGGAGTCATCTTCTTCATCATTAGAGCCATTGTTTTGGTCTTTTTTCTCATCATTCGGTTGACTGCTTTGATCTATGTTTTCTTCTTTTGCATCACTACTCTGCTATCCTTTAGGCATTTTGGTTTGTTTGAACACTCTCAAATTATCTCCAAAGCTGAAGAAATTGGTTCAAATATCTTTTGGGTAGGTTGGGTGCCTCTTGAATGCAAATCTGGGCAACTCCTGAACGTGGGCAGCCTCTGCACGAGACTACATGCAGCTCCTGAACGCAAATATTGGCAGCTCCTGAATGCGGGAAACCTTTACATGAGACTGCGTGCAGCTCCTGAATGAAAATCTGGGCAGCTCCTGAATGTGGGCAGCCTCTGCACGAGACTGTGTGTAGCTCCTGAATGTGGGAAAATTGTTGCACGAGCCTACGTGTAGCTCCTGAAAGTGGGCAACTTCCTGCACGAGGGTGTGGGCACCTCCTGCACGGAAAATGTGTCACCTTGGGCAAGGCCTGCATGGTGGTGGGTGCACAACGCACTATATTCAGGTGCCTTGAACGTGTCTGCGTGCACTCTTTCACGTTGGGAAACTCCTGCATGCGCCCGCGTGCACCTCCTGCACTGTGGGCAGCTTCTGCACGCACCTGTGTGCAACTCTTGCACGGGTCAGGTCACCGCTTGGGCAGTTGGTTGCACACTGTGGAACGAACGTGGTGCTGCCTCCAGGCGGTCTTGAATGGACTTTCGTGCAACCCCTCAGAACGTTGGGAAGCTCATGCACGGGCCTTCGTGCCTTTCCTGAATGTTGGGCAAACAGTAGGAGCGCAACGTCATGCTACAAGCACGCAGCACGTAGTGAAAAAATGCATAGGTAGTGCCTCCAAGAGCACAGCGTGATTCTACAGAAGCGCAACGCAAGTATTTTCTTCCCGACCCTCTGTTAGGTTTTTTTGGAAAGTTGGAAACCTTGGACTGTGTGTTGCAAATGACCAAATGGAGCTAGGAGATGCTTGTTGTGGTTGTTTTATACCTCTTGGTAAAAATTAAAGGTAAAACCCACTTTATAAGGTTTGTTCCCTTTTTCCTTTTGCTAATACTTTCTCTTCCTTTTGTAGGTGGTGTTTATAAGTGGCAGTGCCCTTTTTATCCTTTTATTTCTTTTTGAGTTTGCATTTTTTCAAAACCTCTGGCCAATTGGAGATTTGGCTTGATTTTTCCATTTTTTCATATGGAAACTACTTCCTCTTTTATTGACCCTTTGATGGATGTTGACCTTTTTTAGAGGGTTATGTGTCCTCCATACCTTTTTCATCTTTTTTCATTTCTAGGAGGCTGCCTTCAAAGTTCTCTAAAAAATCTTTTATCTTGTGATCAATGTTTCCTTTGAATTTGGACAGCTCCCTTTATCAATGATGAACTTATGCTTTACCATAATCATCTCCTAGGGTAATTTTAACTCATGCTTGCCCATTTTGAAAATTTCAACATGCCCCTGACTATTGCTATGAGCCATCAGACCATTGAAATGATGTTTTGTCTCTTTTAGTGAAGTGGTATACAGTGCCCTTTATATGTCTCCTTTGATCTTTTTTAGACCTCTGATCTTACTTTTGAAACCTCATTCTTTTTGTACCAATCCTCTTTACTCTTTCAACACTTGATGATGTAGAGTCAATGCCTCTTTGCCAAACCATAGAAATTATTCTCTGATATCATCTTGACCTCCTAGCCAAGGGTGCAACACCATTTCCCTGTAGTGCAGCGCCATGTGTAATTTATATGGGAAAAACTTTCCAGGAGCGCAGTGCAGAAATAGGCCTTTTTGCAGCGGAAATTTGGAGGCCTTCCCGGTGTCGGAATTGGGCCCGTGATAGCTCGTTGGAAATATTAACCTGTATAATTTCCCAATATACCATTTTTTGCCTGAATGAAGCTGATTTTCCTTGTCAAAAATTGATTTTCCCATGACTGGTAAAAAAGTGCCGAGTGATGGTGTAGAAATGCAAAGCGCTGGTGCAGACAACTTTTGGAGGCCTTCCACAATTCCAAATTGAGCTCATGATAGCTCATTGGAAATATATTCAAGTATAGTTGTCATTTGACTCATCATGAAATTAATTTGGACACTCCAGCTGTGAGAAAACCTCATTTTCCCAAGGTCACTCCAACGGTGCAGAAATTCTCCCGTGACACCTGTATTTTTGACATTTCTCCAAAACCATGATACCTGTGTAAAACCTGAAGGAGGTTTTTCTTCTTGGACCTATTATGGAAAAAAAAAATATCTCACTTTTTCCAAATTCATCTTTGTTTGGCCAGAAACATATTTTTAAGCAAAACTAGCCCTAGGTGTGGCAAATGACATGGCCCTTGGAATGAATTCTTGGAAAATGATGGAGGCGTGATGTTTATGAGTTGGTATGGAATTATGCTTGCTGAAATGATCTATCAAATTAATCCTTTTCTCTTGTGCCTATTTTCCATAGAAAACCCTAGCTTAGTTGGAAGAGGAATTTTAGGTTTGGGGTAGGGGATTTAGGACTGCCTTGTAGAGGGAGGGGAATGAAGGGGTTAAGGTTTGTCTAAATTCTTGGGGAAATTTTGGGGGATAGGGATAGATGTTAGGGAGTAGGGGAAAGTGAAATTTTAAGGATTGAGGTAGGGGAAGGGGTCCAAAAGGAAAAAACACAAGCCTAGTCTTAAAAAGTATCAAATTGCGGCCATAGACTAGGTTTTGTAGAAAAATGATGAATTTGATGGATAGGAGTGATGGAAAGTGTTTATGAAGGTATATTAAGGATAGGAGGAGTTGTAAGAGCATAAAGATACAAGCCTTGTTTATTTTTAACCATGGGGGTCATGAAACAAGAAAAAATTCCTTTAAAAGCCCTAGATGGACAATGGAGGAGTTAGGCAAAACAAAATAGAGGGTTGAGGCCAAAGGTGACACAACAAAGACAAACTGAGTGACATGAGCCCATGATGGGTCTTATGGGATGGGTGAGTTTAGCATTGACATGATGGGATGATGAAATAGTGAAAAAATTATCTTAAGGATAATGAAGGTAGTGAGATTTATAGAACTCACAATGTTCATGAACTTTGTTTCTAGAAATCTAGAACCGATACTTAGTCATCTTCAGATAGTGAAAATTATGGATGACTAACACTTCCTCTTTATGAACTATATAACAGGAAGGTAAATCTTTAGTATATCCATCCTGTTGCCCCAAAACAATCCACACTTTTGTTATAGCACTTATCATAATTTCTTCAATTAGTATCATACTATATATATATGTATGCTTCCTTCAAACCAATCTGCACTTCCTTATTCTTCTTGTGATATAATCTGAATGTATATCAGACTTTACCCTTTCCTGAAGTCCACACTTAATCACACTATAACACTGCCTTTAACCTATATTACATTCAGATCTTGTCACGTTGTCCACTTTTCAGAACTGTCCGCAATTTACTATGTTAGCGTAGTTCCCAAAATAGAGCTTAACTTGCTTACGTTATGTTGTGATGTCTTAGAATAATACGCAATTTGTTGGTCTCTAAATTCCACACTTTCTTCCACAGAACAGTCCACACTATTTCAGAATAATCCACACTTGTAATTCAGAGAGATCCGCTTCATTGTCCTTCCAAAATAGCCATAATAGTGTGTATATATATAGTAGTGTTATTTCTGACTTTAGGTTGACCTATTAGCTGTGTATAAGGCCGAATTCATCTCTGTGAATTAGGCCGACTTCATCTCTGATATTTAGGCTGACATGAAGAGAATTTCATGAGGTATTTCTTCATGTATATTCTTGCATTGTTAGAGGGTTGTCTTCACTATATTGGAGCTTGACTTCCAACGCTTTTTGAGCTTGTCTTCCAACTTGTTTGAGGGTTTTTTGTGAGCTTATTCACAAGGTCTTTGGAGCATAAACATCTAAACTAAATCCTTCATGTATATGACACTTAATTATAGAAGAAGACAAAAACCGAGAAGACATCAAGAAGAAGTCTATAACCTATAATAAAATCTTGTTCATGAAACCCATGAAACAAGTACAACAAAAATACATTTTATTATTATTGTCTTCTTCTTTACATAATTACATAGTCAACATGAAGACCGACATAGTTACACTTTTCAACAGGAACCTTACCTCAAAGCTTCCTAAATGGAGTATTATGTTTTTGTTGAATATTAATAATTTTTGCTTCCACCCTTGGGTTTTTTGAAATTCCTTCTATAATAGTTTCAATATAATTTCTCTTCGCTCATGATTTTTCACTTCTTTTTAGAATGGAAGAGTAATCTGTAATTTACTAAGCTCATCAACAATATTATATGTCATGCGGGAAGGATATTTCATTTGATTCATAGATATTTTCAAGAACTAAGGATTAATATGATGTATTTTATATATTTCAGGATGATTGGGACTTCTATTCTTGAGTAGTCATCTCATTTGAAACACATTATCCTACTTATGTTGCTCTTTATATTGGCATTATTCTTCTTCTACAAAGTATCCATCAAAATATGTGAAATATTATTGTTAAATTTTGTAGATTGTAAAGCCTAGGAATGCATATCCTTACCAAAAATTTGATATTTATCGATTTCATGGAATTGACTCTTGTCTTCATCAATTCCTTTAACCATAATGACTTTTGGGTTAGGAACTTGAGGTGATTTGGGTTTGATTTCATCAATTATTTTATTTCTTTCTACTCTATTTATGAAATGAGATGATGTTCTAGAGTTTTCATATTTTTGTCTTGTCCTTAAATCATCATTTCCTTTTATACAAATATCTCATTATGCATCTACCTAATCGTTCTCTTTAGTTAAATATTTTTTTAGTCATGTTTTTTTCATGGATTTTCTTTCATAATAGGTACATTTCTCACATTAGCTAGTTGTACTTGAAAAATTCATCTCCCTACACTTTGATCCTCTATGGCTTGTGATGAAGAGGGAGGACTATAATTTATGAAAGAGAGAAGATATTTGTCTTTGTAATCACCCCAAAATGATATTTGGATCATCATTACTTTCTAGCATCTCTTCTTCTATTTCATATTCTTTCTTCATTGCTTCTTGCAAAGTGGTAATTTGTCGCAACTTGATTGTGTGCTTTACATTTATTGGCATAACATTCTTAGAACAACAAAAAATAATAGTACCATTAGTACATTATTTTTTAGGAATTTGTTGCAAATGTTCTAAACAAGTGAAGGTTAAAACCTCCTATTTTCTCATATTTTTCTAAATGAATCTGATTAAACTATTTTAGTGATGCATTATATGCAATCGATTAGTCATAGTGATTCATAAATATATCTTAATTATCATCAAAGGAACAGATAGATCCAATAGGAAGTAAAACATATCAATCATATGTGGGAAAAATTAATGTTTGTAGAAAAAATCTAACCATAATATCACCATGCTATATCCAATGAAGATCACAAATTATAAAAAAATGGTCAAGGTTCTTCTTCAGACTCATGATTCCACTACCACTAACTACATGCAATAATATTGGTGGGAGATTTGAAAACTGGTGTTTCTCTCCTTGTAAGGTCGATGGAATTATCTGTGGGAATTTTCTTTGATTCTTTGTCTATCATCATTTCTTCTTTCTTCATTATGTATCTGATTTTATCCTTCCTCATAGTGACCTATCTTTACGGTTTTTAAGCTTCTGTGGTTGTCATTAAAGCTTCATGAGGAGTCTATGGTGGAGATGGGGTTTTTGATGATAGGGAATGTGAATAAGATATATATTATATTGTATAATTATCAAGTTCTTGTGTTTTTTCAATTACTTTTATTATGTTTCTTGTTGTGGTACCCTTAAAATATTTTAATATAGAAAGCTTAAGGACTTCTACCTCTCATTGGAGTCACCTTTCTCAATCCTCTTGGGTTGGACATTCATTTTTAGCAATAAGTCGCCAAGATCATTCAAGCTCCTATAATGTTCACAATGATTGTAGGACCAAATTATGGAAGTGATTTAAAATTCTTCTTTCTTTGATACCCAAATCCAACTAGAATATGGGGTTTTTCTTACTGTGTGTTCTCATATTTTTTCTGCCATTTCAACTTTTTATAGCTTAGGGGCCTCCCCAAGATCCGGATCAATATTATTAATGTGTAAATTTATAGATCAATGTAATAATATATAGTTTTTTTCCCAAGGAAAAATCGTAATTTTCATTAAATTATAGAAAATTACATGTTGTAGATGCCTATGGCATATTCATCATATTGTGACTGTGGTCACATAAAAATATAGGTCCAAAGGGGTCCCTTATTGGGGATTCATGAAATTTCAATACAATGTCTGCTGATATAGAGTCAATACATACAAAGAAAATAATTATACAAGATAACAATGAGTCTGCAAAAATAATGTAAATCGGGCTAATTGCCCCTTGCCAGATGTTGATCTATGTATCGGTAATGATAGTATCTAAAATTTTCTTGTCCAGTATGTTCTTCAATCAACCATATCCACCGAGGCTTAAGCACGTCCTCCTTGGATAGCGTGTTGGAAAGATGGTTGTTCTCCTTTAAAATATGGCAATAACTGATATAGTCAAATTGAGCTTTCAAGTGCCAAGAGTCCTCCAAAATGTGACGGAGTGTGTGCACATGACAGACAGTTGTCTGGTTGAACCAACTCTTGACAATTTTGGAATCTCCAAAGATCTGAATATGATGACAGCCATGTTCAATGGAAAATTGAAGAAGGTGTTTCAAGGATATGAGTTTAGCAAAAAATTTGGTACTGTGCCCCAAACCCATCTTAATTCTATAGTGGCGATGATCATTAATGTGAAGAATGGCACCACCCCCATATCCATTATGTTGGGTAGATCCATCAAAGTAGGCCCATGTGATATCATGGTTAATAGATTCAAATATCATGTTGTAAGGGGGACCGGGAGGATCATCATCTGGAAGGTTGTTGTAGGTAGATATGATGTGTGCTGAAGCGAGGGGCTAATTGGGAGAAATATCATGAAAAATGAATTTGTTACAAATGATCCATAGTCCCCATATTATAAGGAGGGGGAGGTTACGAGACTTATGAATGGATGCATTAATCCACCAAGACTACCATGCTCTAAGGAGCTATGCCCCATCCCATCGAAGGGAAATCTGAAGAGCGGAAAAGGTTTGTTGCCAAAGTGCCCAAGATGCAGGGCAGTGAAGAAACAGATGATTGACGGACTCTGATGCATTTTTTCAAAGAATACACCAAGTAGGACCATGAATGGATCACTTTTGCAGGTTATCCCCAGTAGGTGCAATGTTGCGGAGCATACACCACATAAAGAGAATTTCTCTAGGTGGGGCTTTTAATTTCCAGATGCATCCCCACCACTAGGAGATATTCAAAGGGAAATTATTTTAATAGATGAAAGGATAACCTCCTTTGGGGTATATTGTCTATGGGCCATGTTAGCCACCTGTGAAATTTGTTATACCAAAAGGTGGCTAAATTATTTTTGGAGCCTTCAAGGAACAAATTTTATTGCAAAAAAGTGTTGGCTCTTGAAGACTCTTGAAGGCCTCATGCCTCTGTCCAAATCTTCACTGCTGTGCTCATTTCACACTAGGAAATTATGTTTATTTCAAAACCAAAATACTATTGTAAACACCATTTTTCCCCCTCTCCCCTCTTCCAAAACTAACCTTGTTTTCTCTCCTCTTTTCCCCATAAAATCCCTCATTTTCATGTTTTTCCCCTTTCCCCTCATCAAAACCCCTTTGATAAGGTTTAAGACTCCTTCTTTGCCTTATTGAAACCCTCAAACTCCTTTGAAAACCATTGAAAATCTATAAAAAACCCGTTTTCTTATTACAGACTTAAGCCCCCTTGGGCTATGTCCAAAACCCTTCCCCTCCATACGCCCTGGTGCTGGAACCAAGCACTAAGCCCTTTGGGCGCTTATCACGTTAAAGGAAAATAGTGCACAAGTATTTTTCCTCACAAAGTTCTACGATGTCGATTAGCCCTCCATTCTATCTCCCCCGGTCATATTATTTTCCATATAACCCACGGCCCCGCAGTCGGGCGCCTATCCACTTTAAATAAATATTTCCGCCCGAAGCTTAAACCTTTGTTATATTAAATTTTTTGGGTTTTAAATGTTTTTAGTCATTAACTATTCAAAACCGGGCGGAATCCATTGCACCACTTTCAAGACGGAGGCGGTTTCTTCTGTTTTGAAGTGATGCCATTCAACTACCGACACGTGGCCTTGCGCCTTTTTAAAATACCGCCCTCATCGTGCATTAAAGGTCAGACATGGGCCTAGCGCGATATTGATGTCCACCATCCGATCTGAGGCCACTCATCGGATGGTGATCGTGCTTTGAAGATGCCCGTGCAATAACTAGGGTACGGTGCAGTGTTAAAATCATCTCCGTTGTCGATATGATTTGCAGATCGACAGCCCACACTCCATCGCCCCGGTCCCCTCGTCCACAACGACAGTCAACGGTCCCACAAGAGCCGATGGCCTCCCTACACCATTTCAGCGTCCACGCAGCACAATTTAATTGGGGCAGGTTTCCATGGGTTCCTCGCACAATCAGCAAGTGCGGACTTGAGGAATTTTATTTAGCTTGGTTTTATTAAAAGGTTTTTGAAATTCAGGCATATTTTATAAGGTTTTTGACATACGACCTCCACTATTGATCACATGGACCAATCTCATCTGACGGCCCATGTTCGTCCTGAACTCACCACTCATTTTTCCACCATTTTTTGCCAGAACAAAGGTTTTAAACCTTTTTCCCCACTTTTTATTTCTATTTTCCCAAATAATGTGACCCCGTCATGTTATTTATTCACCTCCGCTGCTGACCGCCGATCTCTGTGCGATCGACGGCTCCGATTTAAATTCTTCTTCTGCCTTCCCTTCAACTTCTTTTGATCAATCTCGACCGTTGGATGATGCCATCCAACGACCATGCTCTCTCCACGCGCCTTCTGAAGTAGTAAACCTATACATGTAGGATTTTATAACATATTTTGTAGGGTTCCAGTGGTTTTTTCCGCTATGTCTAAAGAAAATTCAAGGCAGAGGGTGACGATCCTCCCGCCTTCGATTCGTCAAGGGAGATCATTTGCAGGTTTCAACTCCACGTTTCATTAATAATTCATGAGGCATTGATGCCACATGACCCCTGCGCAGCCCTGCACACCAGCAAAACACAGTGAATCAAGCACAAATCAAAGAGTATCAGTGCCGAAGACAGCAATATACCAGAACAGCAGCTTGAAGAAAAATCTGTGGAGATTATGTCCAAGATGGTTTATCAAAAGCCTAATCCCAAATTAAAACACAGTTAAAGGAAAAATTATAAAGGTTCATCAGACAGAAAGCCTCCACTGCCACATCTGAGGCAAATTGATTCTTCCCAGATACAGTGCCACTTACAACCTCAAAGAAATCAAAATAAGACCGAAGTTATTACCATACTAGGAGATATTTTTCATCAATACAGCTGAACAGTTAAATCAACCAAAGGAATTTATTGTAAACTGTCAGCAAGATTTATTACAATGATAACGAGGAGCCTTGAAGTCAACAAATTCTTTCCAGCAAGCCTAATAGTTAATGCAAACCAATTAATACAGAGGAATATCAAAAATATTCTCCATTAAGCCCCTCAAAGGCCGAGAGACAATACACTGCATTAATTGAACTTAGAAGATATTTTATCCCATTCCACCTCCTCATTTCTTCTATAAGTACTTCTGTAGGAAATGAGGACGTGTTGTTTGGTTGGTTGGTTGTTCACTAGTTGTAAACTGAAACTCTCTAGAATAATACATAGTCTGTTGAAGTTGAAGAAGAACTGAAGTCTTGGAAGCCCTAATGATGTTGTTGCATGCTTGTTACTGAGAAGGCTCTATCATTGGATCCATGAGCTTGGCTATTGGTGAAGTATTCTGAACTGTTTAATGTTTCTCCTGTTTTCATTCTGTTCCATGATTTCTTACTACAATAGGTTGAAAGTTTTAGGCTAAGAAATGACTCCTGGAAGCACCTTAGACCTGTTCATCCTTCACTGTTTCATGTTTTCTTCTGCTGAGGTATTTTAGAGTCTTTAATCTCTCTCTTTAGTCCTCATGCTTGTTTATTTCTATGATAGTTCGAATAAGATGGTTTCAACATGATTTATGGTTCTCCCTACTTGTCTGCTACCACTTAAAGGTTGTTATTGAAGTCTCCCTTTGAAGTATTTCTGTTTATAGTAAGCCAAGGAGGTCTGTTCTGATCTTGCCCTTTGTTCTTACTTAAACAGTTGTCTTAAAGTTCTTTGTATTTGTAATCATAGATGTGTTAAGTGTTCCCTCTTCTATGATTGCAATTATCAGTGAATCTTTTATGTTTTCTAAGTCATTTGAAATAAAATATTTGAGGAAATAGGGTGTTCCCCGAATCTTAGATTTCATTTTAAAAGTTGTTTTGAAATCATTATTTACTTAAAGGTATGATTTGTAGAATTCATGGTTAGCCCTGTCTACCAAATAGCTCTTTATTGTTCAAATTGTGTTTTCAAATCCCTGTTGTTGAGAATTAAACTTCTCTTTCCAAATCATTAATGTCCATCTCATTCCAAAAACCAAAGGATCCTGTGGCCAAGTTAGATTTTCCCTCTGATACCCCATATCCATTGATAAGTTTTCCATGACCTCTTTTTGACCCCATTGCCCAATGAAGCTACTACTTCCTCTTTCTACCTATCTTTCCTAGATCTTTCATTTTCTTTTGTATTAATTCAACCAACCAAACAAACAAACAAACATATGCACTTAATAACTAGTCTAAAACCAATACTCTAAGCACACAAGATAAACCTTTGCAAACAAGAATTTGAGAGATCCCTCTCTGAGAACAGGTGGACTAGATCCTGTAACTCTAAATATTGGTTCTAATGTTGCCTTGTCTTTTGATTTTCCAAACTATCAAAACACAGGACACCAACATAATGGCGATCACGGTGGGACGTACTGAGAATATAGTGGTTTGAAAACCCTTCTTCAAACTTTTTAGGCCCAGTATAACATAAGTAAGCTTCTTCAAGCACTACCTAACAAATGGTAATCATGATAGGACTTAATTGAATCAGTGACAAACTAAGTAACCCTTACGATTCCCGTAAGCCCTTATTAAACCTTGAAGGAACCAGTTACCAAGCCATAAGAGTAAACTCTATTTGTTTGAACACCTTAGCTAAGTGAAAAATCAGACTTAGAACACTCTCTTAACCTATAAGACCGAAATAACTCAGAAAAATCCAAAAACATTTTAGTTTGGCTTCACAAATAAACGTGGTGGTGGAACCATCCAATATCTTACCTTCATAAAAGCTAAAAAGTTTCCACTTGGCGACTCCGCTAACCCCAGTAAGCCTATTACTCATCTAGGTTCCCAGATATCTTTAGGACTGTGTTAACCATCCTGGAAGAAGTTTAGAAGCCTAGTCCCATACTAGATAAGACATTGTGAGAGGTAAAATTCCCAACAATAGTCCCTAAAACATCAACCTCTCTCATTTTTGAAAAATAGTCTAGCTTCACACAGGATCAACACTAGATCCCATCCAGACCCAAATCCTCCTTTAATCATTAACAATCCTGAGAGAATTCTATGGCAGACTTCTAACTCTGGAAAATCAGCTGCTAATAGGAACCTCTTAAGAACAAATTCTGTCCCTAAAAACCTTATTGTCTTAGAGGATTCACACTTTGATTTACATCATACAAAGAACATATTTAGAACTAGATCTCAAGGTAATTTAAACCAAAATTATCTTCACATTGCAGGTTTGCAACAAAGCTTCAATAGGGAAGCCTCACCTTCCACTCCTCTTGACTCCCAGCTTCTTCATCACTTTAGCCTTTTCCATAACAAGTATTCTCAAAATCAGTTTGCTGGCCCAAGTGTTTTGTCCACTCCAATACATACTACCATTGTGCAAAACACACATGTTCAGCCCACTTTCACTCTTGTAAATCCACCTTTTGTAAATCCACCCTTATTTCCAGCCATGGCAACATGGTATGCCCCATTAGTGTTACCACAACCTCTACTTCCCTTACCAAATGATTACCAATCCAAAATCCCTCACTTCACTAGAAAAGAGTTTACAACAACTCAACATCATGTAGATAGGATGGAGGATGCATTAGATTACATGGAGATAGAAGAAGAAACTATGAAGATGAGAATATTCACCCAAAGTTTAGGAGGAGATGTAAATAAATGGTTTAAAAACTTACCTCCTAATAGCATAAATGATCTCCCTGCCTTGCATCAAAAATTCATCAACAAATGGGAACTCAAAAATATTCCTCTCCAAATACTAGCAAATTATAGCAGCCTCAAGAGAAATCAAGGGGAAAGTGTTCATGATTACTCCACTAGGTCCAATAGCATTTACAATTCTCTTCCACCTCACATGAAACCTCCTCAAGGCATGGCCTTTGTAAGGTACCCCGAAGGCCTTTATGCTAAAATGACTTATCAGTTAAGGGAGAGAGATTACTTAACCTTAGAAGACATGCAGAAAGGAGCTATGAGTGTAGAAGCAAACATAATTGAGAAAAGAAATAGGATGAGATTAGAGAAGAGGGTAACTTATAAACATGACCTACTACCCTCGACCTCAACTTCTGACACAAAAATTGACAACCTAGTAAAGGTGATGGAGAGGATGCTTGAAAATATTAATATGAATGAGAGAGTGCCACCAAGAGATCCTCAAAATAACCAAAACAGAAATAGGAATCAGAATTATGGAAGAGAAAACAATCAAGATAAGCAAAAGGAAAGCAACCAATAGATTAGGCCTCCCTTCCAACAGAACTATGTAGATCAATATGAGGAAGATAGGGAGTTGGAAAGGTTAGGAGAATATCATGTAAACTTGATTGGATTAGACAGTGGAGATGATATTTTCTTCACTGAGGAAGAACAAGGTTCTTTCTCGTATGATCAAAATACAAACACCTATGAAGATTCTGATGACTATAGATTGGGTTTTGAAAATGCAATCATAGAGGTGCATAAACAATATGATCTTAGGAGCAAGGGGAACATAGATAATTCAAAGGATAAGAACACTAATACTGCTATCAAGAAAAACACAGAAACTCGGCCCAAAAAGGCAGCAGAAAGTACCAACATTTTGACCAAGAAACTAGACATAAGCAAAGACAAAAGTGTCCAGCCAAATGTTGAACAGAGTACCCCTAGCAATTTAGCTAGTGGTCCTAATAAAACTATCCCAATTACCAGTCTAAACAAGGTTCAGCAAATCAAAATTGCTGAAAAGAATTCAATTGAAAAGACAAATGTAAATATGAATAATTCAATTGTTCCTTTCAACCTTGAGGGAGAGATTTCTAAGATAAAAATTACCATTCCCCTAGCTGAACTAGTAACCCAAGAAGTGTACAAAAACCAATTTTTCAAAGCTTTGAGCTTAGGAAGTGATAATGACACCTTGACCGTGACAGATGACAAGCCTGGGTTGTTTTTTGGTCCAGAAGTTGAAGGAAAATACCAAGAAGGGGTCGTCCCTCCCTTCTATGTTAGTTTGAACATACATGAGAAAATCTTACATAATGCCATGCTAGATTCTGGAGTTTCACACAATCTAATGCCCAAGGTAGTGATGGAAAGATTAGGCTTAGAAATTACTAAACCATACAAAGATTTGTATTCCTTTAACTCAAGCAGAGTCAAATGTTTTGGTTTAATCAAATATTTGTGTGTTAACCTATCCCAAATCCCTGCTAAGACTTTAGTCATGGACATAGTTGTAGCTAACATTCCCCCTAAGTATGGCATGCTCTTATCAAGATCTTGGGGAGCCAAACTTCAGGGAAGCCTTCAAATGGACATTTCTTATGCCACCATCCATGTTTTCAACCAAAACAGAAGACTATACAAGGAATCTCACATGAAGTACATGGTGAGCAACATAGACAAACCAAACAACTCTCCAATCTATTATATTCAATCAAGTTTAGATTCCTTTATCTTATGTAACAAAGATGAAATTAATCAAAAAGATAAGGAAAACATAGACCAAATCAATTCACCAGAACAATCAAATCTTCCCTCGAATCAAATTCAAAACTTTGACAATCAACAGCAACAAGAAAATGAAAATGAGTCAAATATACTTTGGACAATAAACTTTGATGGATCCTGTAATAAAACAAGTGCAGGGGTAGGTGTTTGGATTCAAAATATGAATCAAAATTTTTCATATAAGTTAGATTTCCCATGCACTAACAATATTTCTGAGTATGAAGCACTTCTCCTAGGCTTACAATTGCTTAAATAATTATAAGCCCGGAGGATATCAATCTTAGGAGATTCTGAACTTATCATAATACAAATCAAAGGAGAATACTCAGCTAGAAATCCAAGGCTCAGGGAATATCGGAATGCTGCCCTTGATTTATTGAAAACCTTTGAAAAATATGAATTTATTTTCATCCCTAGAGCATTGAATCATCTAGCAAATGAACTCGCCTTCAATGCTAGCAACTGCCAAATACCTGAGATAAATGAACAACTCAGCGTAAAGGTAAAACGCAGGCCTGTTGTGCCTAATAACAAAGATTACTAGCAAGTGTTTGACTCTGACAAACACATAGATGATTTCTTAAAATCAAAAAACAATTTTGACATACCAATATCAGAATCCAGCCATAAAGAGAATTGTTTGTATATTGAACAAATCCTAGAAGTTGAAATGACATATTCTGTTGATATAAATCATTATGAGATTCCTTTTGAAGCATAAATAATCGACAATGCAGACCAAGAAGACTTGGAAGTTTTACAATGCAAAAATGATAAAATTTGAAGAGGTCTCGCACCTTTAGAACACCTTTTTTATTTTAACGATGTAGCCAAAGAACCAAGAATCAAGCCTGTAGAAATTAATGTAGAAGAGCATAACATAGGCAGTCTAGCAGAACCCAAGATGATCAAACTGTCCAGCACTCTCCCAGCTCACATGAAATTGCAATACATAGAGCTGTTCAAAGAGTTTAAAGATGTTTTTGCTTGGGGATAGAAAGACCTAAAATCATATGATACCAGCATCATCCAGCATAAAATCCCTTTGAAGGAAAATCAAAAGCCTTTTAAACAAAAACTAAGGAGAATAAACCCTGTTTTATTACCTTTAGTTAAGGCAGAGATTGAAAATATGCATGCTATTGGGATCATTGTACCAATTATATATTCAGAGTGGGTATCAAATTTAGTTTTTGTTAGAAAGAAAACAGGGGAAATCAGGCTTTGTATTGACTTCAGAAATTTAAACAGAGCCTCTTTAAAAGATAACTAACCCTTACCCAAAATGGACCATATACTTCAAAGGGTAGTTGGGTCAAAAAGGATATCCCTCTTAGATGGGTTCTTGGGTTACAACCAAGTGTTAGTGCTCCCAAGTGATCAAATCAAAACTGCTTTTACCACACCTTGGGGCACCTTTATGTATGTCAAAATGCCTTTCGGATTAATGAATGTAGGGGCCACCTTCCAAAGGGCCATGGACATAGCCTTTTCTGAAGATATTGGCTATTTCATAATCATTTACCTTGATGACATAACCGTTTTCTCAAAAACTGATGAAGAACATTTGATTCACCTGAGAAAAGTTTTTGAGAAGTGTAGGAAATTTGGCTTGTCATTGAATCCCAAGAAGACACTCTTTGGTCTCCAAGAAGGTAAAATTCTTGGCCCTATAATTTTGGAAGAGGGAATCAAAGTAGACCCTACAAGGATAGATGGCATATTACAAATCAGTCATCCAAGAAGCCTCAAAGAGTTGCAATATTTCATTGGAAAGATTAATTTTCTGAGGAGGTTTATCCCTAATCTTGTTGAGCTATTAAAAAGCATTACAAACATGCTTAAGAAATATGTCAGTGTAAAATGGACTTTACCAGCTAAAAAATCATTCGAACTGGTAAAAAAAGCTCTTACTCAAACACCAGTCCTGATTAGTCCAAATTTTAACAAAGACTTTTATATCTTTTCTTTTGCATCTGAGCATACAATAGCTGTAGTTTTACTTCAAAAGAATGACTTGGGGCAAGAACAACCAATATCTTTCTTTAGTAGGGCCTTAAGAGATGCTCCTCTCAAATATAACATCATGGAGAAGCAAGCCTTAGCATTAGTGAAAGCTTTAAAAGACTTTAGGGTCTATATTTTACACTCTCACATAATTGCTTTTGTTCCACATACTGTTGTCAAGGACATTCTAAGTCAAGACCCCGATGGTAAAAGGGGAAAATGGATTGCAACTATTCTTGAATATGACTTAGAAATCAGGCCCACCAAACTAGTTAAAGGGCAAGGATTAGCAAAACTTATGGCCGAGTCTAACTTCCAAGCACTAGACATGAATATGGTAGATGTGTTGGAAGAAATAGAAGAATCTACTGCTCCTTTTATTGAAGAAAAATTTCTAAATTCTCCTTGGTATGCTGACATTATTTATGTGATTTTATATTTAAATGCCCCTCCTTCTTTGTCTAAAACTAAAGCTAGATTTTTGAAACAAAAAGCTGTGAGTTTTTGCATCTTAGATGGGGTAT
Source organism: Pinus albicaulis (assembly GCA_034641835.2). Lineage (NCBI taxonomy): Eukaryota > Viridiplantae > Streptophyta > Pinopsida > Pinales > Pinaceae > Pinus > Pinus albicaulis. The sequence continues at coordinate 987,891,309 of CM076569.1, forward strand.
TATATTGGAAAAATGCTGTTGGAATTTTTCTTAAATGTTTACTTGAAGATGATGCAGGAAAAATCATGCATGAGTTGCATGACGGAGAATGTGGAGGACACCTCTACTGGAAGGCCACAGCGAACAAAATTCTTAGATCTGGTTACTATTGGCCTACCCTTTTCCCAGACACTCAGAAGTTGGTCATGTCTTGACATAAGTGTCAAATCTTTGATGGCAAAAGAAAACTTCTTCCCTTACCCTTACATCCTATCAGAGTTGAGGCACCTTTTCAACAGTGGGGTCTGGACTTCATTGGGGAAATCCACCCATCCTCCTTAGCTCAACATAAGTGGATCCTCACGGCCACTAACTTCTTTACCAAGTGGATAGAAGATATACCCTCCAGGAATGCTAATGACTCTGTCATTATCAAGTTTCTTGAAACAAATATCCTATCCAGATTTGGTTGTCCTAGAAAAATCATAACAGACAATGTTGCTTCTTTTAAATCTAAAAATATGGTTGATTTTTGTTACAAATACCACATAACCTTGGGCCATTCCACTGCTTACTATCCCCAAGGAAATGGATTAGCTTAATCTTCCAACAAGAGCCTCATCAATATCATTAAAAAACTGTTGGAACAAAATCAGAAATCACGGCACAGTAAACTAGTTCATGCCTTATGGGTTGATAGGTTAACTACAAAGAAATCAATAAATATGTCCCCCTATCAGCTAGTTTATGGCATTGATGCAGTATTTCCCAACTCATTAGGAGTGCCAATCGTGAAACTCCTTTAGGAAGTACAGGTTGAAGAGAATGATATGTAGAGAAGAATAAATCAAACCATCCATTTACAGCATACTAGAGAAGAAGTTTATAAGAGAACACAGTTGGTCCAAGAAAATATGAAGAAGCTATTTGATAAGAGAACTAAGGAAGACAATTTCCAAGTTGGAAATTTTGTTCTTAAGTGGGATTCAAGGAGAGAAGAAAAGGGAAAACATGGCAAGTTTGAGAACTTGTGGAAAGGTCCCTATATTGTTCATGCTGAAAGGGGTCACAATGCATTTTTCTTGAAAGAATTGAATGGAGAAGATCTGTATGGAGGTCCTGTCAATGGCAGAATGCTAAATCATTACTTCTGCCAGGAATCATGAGTTTCAAAGAATTTTATTTTTCCATTGTAAATATCATAGTCTAAACATTGCATTCAAGGTTATAAAAATCAAAAATACAAAAACAAAGAAGAAAGAAAAGAGGGCAGATTGTCAAAAAAAATAAAGGTACATCCCCATACCAAAAAGAGAAACAAATCTGAAAGTGTGCAAGATTAAATGCCACTCCTGAAAAACAAACTTCTAATTAGTCATACAGCCTAATCTTGACTAATTAGTTTTAAATTTTCTACTGATAGGATAGTAAATTCGATTTGCCAGACTGTTTAATCTTGGCTTATCAGTAGATAGATTAGGATAGAAATTAAAGGTTCAAACATGCTCAAAATCTAAACCTAAGTTTCCAAAGAAAAGATGACTCAAACTTGTTTCAAATTCTGAGTCAAAAAAGATGTAAATCTGGTTCCCATTAGCTCAAAATCAGAACCAGTTGATTAAAGAAAAATAGCTAAAACAAGAGTCAAAACAAAGCTGGAGAAAGGATGAAGAAAGTGCTTTGAAATTTCAGATCTTAAGCCTTCTATTTTGTTTTAAATTTTGTACAAAATAATGTCTATGTGCAGCTTGTTTTTATGCCATAGATCACAGCAAGTCAAACAACTTAATCTTGACTTGACTGTTTTTAAATTTATGTTATAGAATGTAGAGAATAAAAATCTGTTGGATAGTTTAATCCCAACAGATGGTAGATTAGGTAGAGAATCATATGGGCTCGACTGTTTAATCTGAGTCCATGGAGGAATAAGGAATAGAAATAGATTAGATTTCCTGCTTTCAAAAGAATAAAATGTTTTTTAAAGAGTTTTCCAATCCAAGTGCACTCTAATGAAGAAAAAATGTTAGATCAGTAGGATTGGGTAGGTAGAAAGCTTTTGTTGATGAAGTTCCATTATTTTCCATGACTGCTAATATGTTTTCAAAAAAATAAGATCATTCCAAAAAAAGAAGATATCCCAATGGAGGAGGTATTGATCAGCCTCCCAGAAAATCCAAGTCTGAAGTTCTTGATGCCTTCAAGAAGGCACCATCCCTAAGTGGAGCCACTGTTAGCCACCTGTGAAATTTGTTATACCAAAAGGTGGCTAAATGATTTTTGGAGCCTTCAAGGAACAAATTTTATTGCAAAAAAGTGTTGGCTCTTGAAGACTCTTGAAGGCCTCATGCCTCTGTCCAAATCTTCACTGTTGTGCTCATTTCACACTCGAAAATTCTGCTGATTTCAAAGCCAAAATACTGTTGTAAACACCATTTTTCCCCCTCTCCCCTCTTCCAAAACTAACCTTGTTTTCTCTCCTCTTTTCCCCATAAAATCCCTCATTTTCATGTTTTTCCCCTTTCCCCTTCATCAAAACCCCTTTGATAAGGTTTAAGACTACTTCTTTGCCTTATCGAAACCATCAAACTCCTTTTAAAACCATTGAAAAACTATAAAAAACCCATTTTCTTATTACAGACTTAAGCCCCCTTGGGCTAAGTCCAAAACCCTTCCCCTCCATACGCCCTGGTGCTGGAACCAGGCACTAAGCCCTTTGGGTGCTTATCGCGTCGGAGGAAAACAGTGCACAAGTCTTTTTTCTCACAAAGTTCTCCGATGTTGATTAGCCCTCCATTCTATCTCCCCTGGTCATATTATTTTCCATATAACCCATGGCCCCGCAATAGGGCACCTATCCACTTCGAATAAATATTTCCGCCCAAAGCTTAAACCTTTCTTATATTAAATTTTTTGGGTTTTAAATGTTTTCGGTCATTAACTATTCAAAACCGGGTGGAATCCATCGCACCACTTTTAAGAGGGAGGCGGTTTCTTCAGTTTGGTAGTGATGCCATTCAACTGCCAACATGTGGCCTTGCGCCTTTCTAAAATACTGTCCTCATCGCGCATTAAAGGTCGGACATGGGCACAACGCGATATTGACGTCCACCGTCCGATCTAAGGCTGCTCATCGGACGGTGATAGTGCTTTGAAGATGCTCGTGCAATAACTAGGGTATTGCACAGTGTTAAAAGCATCTCCGTGGTCGATCTGATTTGCAAATTGATGACCCACACTCCATCACCCCGGTCCCCTCATCCACAGTGGCAGTAAATGGTCCCACAAGAGCCAGTGGCCTCCCTGTGCCATTTCAACGTCCACGCGGCACAATTTAATTGGGGAAGGTTTCCATGGGTTCCTCGCATAGTCAGCAAGTGCGGACCCGGGGAATTTTATTCAACTTGGTTTTATTAAAAGGTTTTTGAAGTCCGGGCATATTTTATAAGGTTTTTGAGATACAACCTCCACCGTTGATCACATGGCTCGATCTCATCCGACGGCCCACGTTTGTCTCGAACCCCACACTCATTTTTCCACCATTTTTCGCCAAAAAAAAGGTTTTAAACCTTTTTCCCCACTTTTTATTTCTATTTTCCCAAATAATGTGACCTCGTCATGTTATTTATTCACCTCCGCTCCCGACCGTCGATCTCTGCGCGATCGACGGCTCCGATTCAAATTCTTCTTCCGCCTTCCCTTTGACTTCTTCTGATCAATCTTGACCGTTGGATGATGCCACCCAACGACCATGCTCTCTCCACACGCCTTCTGAAGTAGTAAACCTATACTTGCAGGATTTATAACATTATTCATATTTTGCAGGGTTCTAGTGGTTTTTTCCGCTATGTCTGAAGAAAATTCAAGGTAGAGGGTGACGATGCCTCCCGCCTTCGATTCGTCAAGGGAGATCATTTTCAGGTTTCAAATCCACATTTCATTAATAATTCATGAGGCATTGATGCCACATGACCCCTGCGTAGCCCTGGACACCAGCAAAACACAGTGAATCAAGCACAAATCAAAGAGTATCAATGCCGAAGACAGCAATATACCAGCACAGCAGATTGAAGACAAATCTGTGGAGATTATGTCCAAGATGGTTTATGAAAAGCCTAATCCCCAATTAAAACACAGTTAAAGGAAAAATCATAAAGGTTCATCAAACAGAAAGCCTCCATCGCCACATCTGAGGCAAATTGATTCTTCCTAGCTACCACAGAGCCACCTACAGCCTCAAATCAATCAAAAGAAGGCCAAAGTTATTACCAGACCAGGAGATATTTTGCATCAATACAGCTGAATAGTTAATTCAACCAAAGGAACTTATTGTAAACTGTTAGTAGGAGTTATTACAAGGATAACGAGGAGCCTTGAAGTCAACAAATTATTTCCAGCAAGCCTAATAGTTAATGTAAACCAATTAATACAGAGGAATATCAAAAATATTCTCCATTAAGCCCCTCAAAGGCCGAGAGATAGTACACTATATTAATTGAACTTAGAAGATATTTTATCCCATTCCACCTCCTCATTTCTTCTATAAGTACTTCTGTAGGAAATGAGGACTTGTTGGTTGGTTGGTTGGTTGTTCACTAGTTGTAATACTGAAACTCTCTAGAATAATACATAGTCTATTGAAGTTGAAGAAGAACTGAAGTCTTGGAAGCCCTGATGATGTTGTTGCATGCTTATTACTAAGAAGGCTCTATCATTGGATCCATGAGCTTGGCTTTTGGTGAATTATTCTGAACTGTTTAATATTTCTCCTGTTTTCATTCTGTTCCATGATTTCTTACTACAGTAGGTTGAAAGTTTTAGGCTAAGAAATGACTCTTGGAAGCACCTTAGACCTGTTCATCCTTCATTGTTTCATGTTTTATTCTTCTGAGGTATTTTAGAGTCTTTAATCTCTCTCTTTAGTCCTCATGCTTGTGTATTTCTGTGATAGTTTGAATAAGATGGTTTCAGCATGATTTATGGAAGGAGCAGTAGTCAGAATCACTGCTAAGGCAAAAGAAACAACCAGCAAGGTGGACACCAACATGCTCATGGACAAAGGTATGACAAATCCAATGTCCAGTGTAATTATTGCAAAAAATATGGGCATTATGCCAATAAGTGTAGGAAAAAGAAAAATGACATGAAAAATAGGCAGAATGCTAATGTAGCAAAAGAAAAAAAGAATCCAAATAATGTGATGTTAACATGTAATGTAGCACAAGATAGACAGGATGATGTATGGTTCTTAGATTCAGGCTGCAGTAATCACATGACTGGAAACATAGCAATGTTTTCCAATCTTGATGAAGATATTAAATTTGAAGTAACAATAGGAACTGATACTAAGATATATGTCAAGGGAAAAGGTAGAGTAAGTATCCGTGCAAGAAATGGAGAGCAAAAATTTGTGCCAGATGTATACTATGTTCCTAGCTTGAAATTTAATCTTTTGAGCATGGGCCAGCTCATTAACAAAGGTTACAATGTATTATTCAAGAATGATGTGTGCACAATAATGGATATACCTCCAAGCAAGAAGATTATTGCTGAAGTGAAAATGACCAGCAATAGAATATTTCCACTCAAGCTAAGTGCAGATTTGAAGGGAAAGAGAAAGAATGTAGCAGCTGTAACTCAAGAGGTCTTCGAACAGGAAGTGAAAGATGAGAATTGGTTATGGCACTTGAGATTTGGACATCTCAATTTCATAGGATTAAATTTGTTTCACAGAAAAGGAATGGTAAGAGGACTACCATTAATTGAGAAATCAGACAGCCTATGTGAAGGCTACATGTTGGGAAAACAACATAGAGAAAAATTTCCATCAGGAAAGAGCATAAGGGCAAAGGCACCCTTAGAAATTATCCATTCATATTTGTGTGGGCCGATGCAAACATCATCAGTATCAGGCAGCAATTATATGTTTACTTTCATTGATGATTTCACTAGAAAATAATGGGTTTATTTCTTGAAATATAAAAGTGAATTGTTTGAGAAAATTTTCCACTTTAAAGCTCTTGTAGAGAAACAAAGTGGGTAGCATATCAAAGTCCTAAGGACTGATAGAGGAGGTGAGTACATTTCAAAATAATTTTTGTGTTTTTGCAGAGAAAATGGCATACACAAACAGTTTACAACAAGGTACACACCTCAGCAAAATGGTGTTGCAAAAAGGAAGAATAGAACCATCATGGAAATGGTGAGAAGTATGCTAAAGGCAAAACATTTTCCAAATGAGTATTGGGCAGAAGCTACAAATTGTGCTATATATATTTTGAATAGATGCCCAACAAAATCAATGTTGAACAGAGTTCCAGAAAAAGTGTGGAGTGGCAGAAAACAAGGAGTCACCCACATGAGAGTTTTTGGTTGTGTGGCTTATGCACACATTCCAGATCAGCTAAGAAAGAAGTTGGAAATTAAGGGGGAGAAGTGCATCTTCCTTGGATATTGTGAAGACTCCAAGGGATATAGATTGTATAACCCATCCATAAATAAATTTGATATAAGCAGAGATGTGCAATTCATAGAAGAAGAAGCATGGGATGGAAGCATTGAGAAAACAATCAATGTTAAACGTTGTTTGTCTCATGATGAAGATGAGGAAGATGTGGCTGAAAGGAACACTTCATCGGAAGCACCACCTCCACCAACACAAGGACAGCAAGGGACACCACAAGCAGGATTAAGAACACCCTTGAGAAGAAATGAGAATGTTTATCCAAGCACACCACATGGAACAGATTTGAGTGCTTCTTCAAGCACAGCTACACCAAATGAAAGAGGAAACATATTTAGAAATTTAAATGAAATGTATGAGCAAGAGGCAGAAAATGAAGGTATGAACTCTTTATTTGCTTTATATTGTCATGTTGATGATCCTATTCATTTGAAGAAGCTATAAAATATAAGAAATGGATAGATGTAATGGATGAAGAAATTAAGGCAATAGAGAAAAATAAAACATGGGAATTGGTTGATCTCCTAGAAGGTAAAGAAGTCATTGGAGTAAAATGGGTCTACAAGACCAAAAGCAATGCTGAAGGTAAGATTAAAAGGCATAAGGCCAGACTTGTTGTCAAAGGATATAAGCAGCAGCATGGAAGAGATTATGAAGAAACTTTTGCACTAGTTGCAAGAATGGAAACAGTGAGAGTAGTGTTGTCCATAGCAGCACAAAACAAATGGATGTAAAATCAAAATTCTTAAATGGATTTTTAATGGAAGAGGTTTATGTTGAACAACCTCTAGGCTATGAGAAATAAGGCCAAGAGCACAAAGTTTGCAGATTGAAGAAAGCTCTTTATGGGATGAAGCAAGCACCAAGAGCATGGTACAATAGGATAGATTCCTATCTACTGGAAATTGGTTTTGAAAAATGTGAAGGAGAACCCACATTATACATCAAGGAAAAGGATGGTAAGATGTTGATTGTTGTTTTATATGTTGATGATGTGATATTCACAAGTAATGATGATTACCTCATTGAAAATTTTAAAATAGTCATGAAGGATTAATTTCAAATGACTGATATGGGATTGCTGAAATACTTTTTAGGAATAGAAGTAGAGAAAAATGAAAATAAGATTTTTATATCTCAAGAAAAGTATGTAAATGAAGTTTTGGCAAGATTTAATATGCAGGATTGCAAGGCAGCATTTACTCCCAGAGTAATGGGATTGAAACTCAACAAAGATGACAGCAGCAAGGATTTTGATCCTAGTTTGTACAAAAGCATAGTTGGTAGCCTCATGTATTTGACTGCAACTAGGCCGGATATTATGCATGTTGTTAGTTTGATTTCTAGATTTATGGAAAGGCCAAAATAATCACATTGGCAAGTAGCAAAAATAATTCTGAGGTATGTGAAAGGAACTAAAAGGCATGGAATTGTGTATACTGCTTCAGAAAATTCTGAGTTAATTGGATATACTCACAGTGCTTGGGATGGAAGTATTGATGACTAGAAAAGCACATCTAGTTATGTTTTTCATATGGGTTTAGGAGCCATTTCATGGGCTTCTAAGAAATAGCCTATTGTAGCATTGTCTACAGTAGAGGCGGAATATGTGGCAGCTACAGTAGCAGCGTGACAAGCAGTTTGGATGAGAAGAATGTTGAGGAGATTATGTCAAGAAAAGGTAAAAGGGATAGTAATTTATTGTGACAATAGCTCAGCCATAGCATTGTCAAAGAATTCTTTGTTTCATAAAAGAACTAAACATATAGATGCAAAGTTTCACTATATCAGAGAATTGGTGAACAATGGAGAAATTGTTTTACAACATTGTAGAATAGAGGAGAAATTTATAGATATACTGACAAATCCATTGGGACAAAAGAGTTTTGAATATTTAAGAAAATTCCTGGGTATGACGGATAACCCAGTAGTTGAATTTAAGGGGTAGTGTTGAAAATATTAAATTCACCTGCAAACCCCATGCAGGTAGAAACAGAGCACAAACAGGGGTAGTAGAAGATTGAGTGCACATCTTCGTGTATTTAACAGGAGTTTAAATGAGACCGTAAGGAAGTTTTATTGTTGATGGAACACAACCACCATTGCAAAGATGAATTTATGTTCATGGGCGCAACCATCTTTGTAGAAGAGAATTGAAGGAAATCGTGGTTCAAACCACGCAACAGAGTTTTATTAAAGAACAGTCTTTTCGGGATTTTAAGCCCTCAACAACCAAACAACCAATTTTTTTTTAAACGCACCAAGTCATTTTTAAGTTTTGAACTAGGCCACGTCATCTCTGGTCCCCACTAGTCATCACCCATCGCAATGTTTTATTTTAGTGTCTTGTTGATATGAAGTCCCGAGCAATGCGATGTTACGATATCGCACATCGCATATCACAACGGACAATTGTTACATATACCACTGCAAATGTCAGCGCCGATGTTGCGATGCGATGTGGTTCGCACATCCATCGCACATCTCAATCGAAATTACGCCATCTGCCCATCCACATATCTTTTTGCCGAGTTTTTATCACCGATGCGATGTGTTGATGCCGATAACGCTCAGCTCTCATCGTAGCATCACACCATCGCAACATCACGCAATCGCCAATCGCCAAAGCCAAAGTCCATTCCACCACAACCATTGATCGCCGATGCACCAATGTGGTCCCACTGCTATGTGGACCAATCACAACGTTTCACATTCATTTTTAGCCTGACGTCACATTCACCTTTTGGTAAACGAATTTCTTATAGAATCCACTTCAGTTTTTCTTTGAATTCCGATGGGGCCCAGCAACAGCCAATATAAATTCGTTCGAGCTCGTTGACGTAGGGGTGTTTTGTAAGGAGAAAAGAATGCATCACAGTTTAGTTTTTGTTTGAAGTCCGGGCCCACAGGTCTATTTAATTTTGTTTAAAGTTTTATGTTTTGGCAGTGTATTAAAGTTTTTGTTTAAACCTTTTATATTTCTTTTATATTTTGTTTTATGTTTTAAAAAATGCTGCGACATATAAAAAGTAAAAAATCCCATGGGCTTATTGTAATGTGAAGATTGATGTGTAGTAAAAAAAGGCCTACAGGCAGATAAAAACACAGTAAAGTCCAGAGAGCACTGTATGTGCGTTTTTGAGTGACAGAGAGAGAATTTAGTTGTGAGAGCACTGCGTCTGTAGCAGTCTTATCCACATTTTGTAAATCCCTCTGATAGAGGAAGAAAACCACTATTTTGTAATATTGTTTTATGTTTTGAAATAGAAAGCATTTTCATGCCATCTCTGTCTATCAGAAGCAATTTTTGTTTTGCATTTCTCTGTGTTAAAAGGGGAGAATTTTTATTCTCCTGTTTGTTTGGAATATTCAGAAATTCCAACAGACAAACCTCCAAGAACTCAGTCTAAGAGGGTGCGAGAGTCTGGAGGCACTTCCAGATTCCTTAGGGTGTTTGAAAAACCTCCAAGAACTCAGTATAAGAGGGTGCGGGAGTTTGCAAGCACTTCCAGATTCCTTTGGGTGTTTAAAAAACCTCCAAGAACTTAGTCTAAGAGGGTGCGAGAGTCTGCAAGCACTTCCAGATTCCTTTGGGTGTTTGGAAAACCTCTAAGACATTAATCTCAGAGAGTGCAAGAGTCTGCAAGCACTTCCAAATTCCTTTGGGTGTTTGAAAAACCTCCAAGAACTCAATCTAAGAGGGTGTGGGAGTCTTCAAGCACTTCTAGATTCCATTGGGTGTTTGACAAACCTCCAAAAACTCAAAGTCTCACGGTGCAGGAGTCTCCAAGCACTTCCAGATTTTGGGTGTTTGACAAACCTCTAAAAACTCGATCTCTCTAGGTGAAATAGTTTGCAAGCACTTCCAGATTCCTTTGGGTGTTTGAAAAACCTCCAAGAACTCAGTCTAAAATGGTGCGAGAGTCTGCATGCACTTCCAGATTCCTTTGGGTGTTTAACAAACCTCCAAAAACTCAAAGTCGCATGGTGCAAGATTCTGCAAGCACTTCCATATTCCTTTGGGTGTTTTAAAAACCTCTAAGAACTCAGTCTAAGAGGGTGCAGTAGTCTGCAAGCACTTCCAAATTCCATTGGGTGTTTGAAAAACCTCCAAAAACTCAAAGTATCATGGTGTGGGAGTCTACAAGCACTTCCAGATTCCTTTAGGTGTTTGAAAAACCTCCAAGACATTGATCTCTCAGGGCTTGGGAGTCTGGAAGCACTTCCAGATTCCTTTGGGTGTTTGACAATCCTCCCAAAACTTGATCTCTTCAGGTGCAATAGTCTGCAAGCACTTCTAGATTCCTTTGGGTGTTTGAAAAACCTCCAAGACATTGATCTCTCAAGGTGCAAGAGTTTGCAAGTACTTCCAGATTCCTTTGGGTGTTAGACAAACCTCCAAAAACTCAGTCTCTCACAGTGCCAGAGTCTGAAAACACTTCCAGATTCTTTTAGGTGTTTGAAAAACCTCCAAGACCTGGATCTCAAAGGGCGTGGCCTTCTGCAAGCTCTTCCAGATTCCCTCTAGTTCTTAACAAATCTTGAATATCTCAATCTGTCAGGGTCAGAAAGAAGGTCAGAAAGCATTGACAAACCATTCCTTGTGGTGCTCAACAAGCGTCCATATCTGAGAGTGTATACGTCTGCAAGTGCATACAAACATCCGAAACGTCGATTTCTGAGAGTGCAGCACTCTTCAAGTGCTTCCATAGTCCTTTCGGTACTTGACAAACCTCCAGAAGCTTCAGGAGAGAAATTCCAGTGAGATTTGGTATTTGTTTGACCTCTACTAAGACAATACCGGAATTGTAATATTAAAAAACTTGAGGATCTAAACATTTTCTTGTGAATAGAAGTCCAGGAGATGGTTATGATGGTTGTTGTGAGTTGCGATGGCACAATTTGAGGTCATTCCAAAAGCTTATTATTAACTGCTAACTTTACCAAACTGCCCCATTTATTGAAATGAGAGTTGAAGCACAACCATATACGGCTTGGCAATCCTGCTCTCTGGTGTTTTTTTAAGAGCATTTTAGTTATCTTTTTATTTTCAAATAGCATGAAAATTAAGAAAAATTATTATAATTTAATTGATTCAAACTAGCAATGTGCCTAGAATAACTCATAGCCCAAAATTCACTTTTAATACTGAAATATTTTACTAATATTTCTTACTATAAATTAATTATCAAAATTCACAGTTAATACTGAAATAATTTACTTACTATAAATGAATTATTTTATTTTATTTTTATTATTAATACATTTTAGGTCGTATTCCTGGAGGAGGCTGAAAATTTCCCTTGTCGTCTCCTTGTCCCAGTAGTCCCCAACTGTGGCTAGTTTGGGTTTTTCCTCCGTGCCGATGTTTAGCTTCTTTGTCTTCAGTGGGAGTAGATGGACACCTTCAGTGGTCGGCTCTTCTTTGATGTTTCGCTCGCCTTCCTTCTCTTCAAAATATAGGTGCCTTAGGTCCTCCAGACTGTCATCGTCTAGCTCGTCGTCGATCCCTTGGAAAGCTAGCTCATGCCTGCCCTCCAAATTTAGCGCTAATGTTCTCCTGCTGGTCCCTGGATCACGAAGAGACAATACCCCTTTTATGGCCTGTAATGCCTGGGACACCAGCTCTATCTCCCCTTCAAATGAAAAGCACCGAAAAAATTTGTTCGTGACCTCCTACCAGGAGCTGGTCCCTCTTTTTCTCTCTTCTTCTAAGTACCAGGCATGTGGGATGGTATCTAAGGAGTGGACGAACTGATGTACCCATAGCTCCTCTGGGTACCCTATACTTTGCCACTGCTCCTCACAGGTTTTCAAGTGGTCCCTTGGGTCGGAAGTCCCCTAGTACCTGTGCCTGCTTCGAGGGCCTTTGTCTTCTTTGAACCATGCCCTCAAAGCCTCTGCCACACAACTCCACCGCGACAGGGTGGTGCGGTGATTTTTCCACCACTTGGCTAATTTGGACTGTAGTGCTACATCCAAAAGTGGTATCCTGCTTCTTTTTGGTACCGTGTCTTCTACCTTTGCAATGAAGGTATTTACGAATTGCATGTTGGATAGGGTGGGGTACTCCCTGATCTCAGAGCAAATCCAATGGAGTATGGAGATATTGGTACATCTCCTCATGCTGGTCTCATACCCACCTTGTTGCTAGTCCTCCTAGGCTAATTCTAACCCCAGCTTCAAGCTCTGGACACTGCGCCAGCTTACGGAGCCGATTGCGATTAGGTTAATATAGTCCTCCCGCTTCCCTGCTGTCATCTGATAGAGGTTGTCCAATATCTGAGCATCCTCCTTGTTATCCATAGTTTCTGTATATCTTGGACCCTGATAGGGGTCGAGAGGTTGAGTGACCCAGACCTCTCCATCTTCGAAAATCATCAGTTCCTTTTTGAGGTCGATGATGGCGTAATTTTCAAAAGCCCAGTCGATCCCTAGCAATGCAGGGTACGGATCCTTGTCTCCCATGATATCAATGACCTCAAAGTCCGTGTAAGTCTTCACCCATGCAATGTCGACCTCAACATCTTCGAGTTGGCAGATCGGCACAATGCAGTATGGGTTTTCCATCTTAAGCTGGATTGGCAAGTAGGTTAAACATGGCCACCCAAAGGCCTCCCACATCTTTCGAGGTAGGATATTGACGTCAGATCCTAAGTCGAGCATGGTGTCTCTGATCTGAAATCCTGCAACCTGCGTGTTGAGCCAGAAATCTTTTCTTATTCTTTGTCTGTTCCGCTTGACCCACTGTACGTACTGGGGTGCTGTGTTTGAGGGTTCCCTCGGCCCTGTGTTCCCCTGCAGTATGTCCTCCAAGGTATGCTTGAGCTGTTCCCTCATTGAAGCATTGTCAACGATTTTGAGGAGTAGATGGAGCCATTCCTCAATAAGATCCCCCGTGGCACTCTATTCCCTGGTATCAGTCGTCATAGGTATCTCAAGGCCTTTGTCTCCCCCTAGCTGGGCAAAGGTCTCCACCGCCTCCTGGAAGTACTTCTTCTGTGCTTCCAGCCTGATCATTTGTTACGGGGAGGCAGGCCTGATCCCGCGGATCGACTCCTTCTCGTGAGCATCCTCCCCCATTTACTTTCCTCCTTGAGTCAAGATGGCTACATTCTACATGGTCGGAGTTGCTGTCCCTCGAGGTTCTGAGTTTACCAAATTCGTGCCCCTCTGCCGTGCTCGTTCCTCCCACTTTTTGATAAGTTCAGGGCAGTCCTCTGTCGCGTGGGTGTTCACACAGCACTGGGAACACCATGGTCTTCTGAGTAGGGGGAATTCCTGGGCCACATGATCCTCCTGGTCATAGTTGTAGCATTTCAGCAGACCCCGTCTCCCTGTGCAGCCTCCGCGCATATCGCCTCCTCTGCCCCTGGAAACCTCTTTCACCCTGTAGGAGGGCTGGTCCAACCGATCTGCCAGTACGTCGAGAGCTCTACACTGTTCGATGTTGTGAGTCGTGGAAGCACAAAATTCACAGTATAAGTTGTCTGGGACATTGGAGTACTTCTGCAAAATCGGACACGTCCGGGGCTGATGACCCACCATTCGGAAAATTTTGCAATACTCTATGGCGATTTGGTTTGGTTGAGGTGGGTACCCTGTGTAAGGTTGTTGTGCCTGATAGACCCCCTGCGGGTTCATTGGCTTGCCACCCCCACTAGGTGGATCCCCTTGTATCGCCGTGACTGAGGGCCCCACTCCCGGGCTACGCAACCAAGGACAATCAGTTGCCACGTGCCCTTCGACCAGGCAGTGTGTGCACCAAACGTTTGGCGTGGGTGGTCTTATAGGCTGCATCTCCTTAAGATTTTTAGTCATATTGGAAATCTGATGTTGCAATCCCAATAGGGAAGGATCCTGTGGGGCCGACCCTCCCCGATCTTCCTGAGGGTAGCCAACCATTGCCTCTATCTTCATTGCCTATTCCAAAGTATCCTACAAGTTGTCGATCTTTTGCTGGGTGAGGGGGGTTCATGTCAAGGGAAGTAGAGCCTTGATGAACCAGTCCCTCTGATGGTTTGGATCAATCAAGTGGCCGAGTTTCTCGATCGCATCTTTGAACCTGTGCATCAGCTCCCACGCAGTCTCTCCTTCTCTCTTATTAATCTCCCATAGTTCAGACAGACCTTGCTGGTCCATTTGGGGAAGCTTAAATTATCGGACAAAATCTTGCTTGACATCCGCAATTGCTGGATTCGGGTGGGCTTCTGACCACTTTATGAACCATCGCAATTCCCTTTCTCTCAGCATGGTTTGTAATTCTATTAGCTTCCCTATGTCTGGCGTCTTTTGAGCCCTCCATATGGCTTCATAAAGGTACCAGTGTTGCTCCACATCATCGTTACCCCGAACAGAAAATTCTGAGTACCGGGTGAATGACCCCGCCATATTTACTTGCGAAGGTGTGACTAGAATAAACCCTCCGGGTCCTGGTTGCGTGACTATACCACTAGGAGTTGCAATACAACTAGGAACGCTGCTATTAACAGGCATCGCTGCTGACAATGAACCACTGTGCAATCGAATCAATTCTTGTAACTTAACGAAAATATCACTTAAAGGTTTATAGAGTACCAGGGGAAGGTAGGGATCCTTGCTGCTCAAACTTCGGGAAGTAGGAATACCTGTAGATATGAATGCCATCCGTTCTTAGAATAACCACTGCATCACGACGTACCATTCGCCATCAGAACCTTCTTCGGCCTACACACCTGCATCTTCTTCATCAGATGTCGTCTCCCTCTTTCTCCTGGCTCGGCTCCCATGCACCCGCCGCACTCCCACAATGGTCCCTTCCCTCTCCAGGGTAGCTGCCTGGCCGTCCATATTTACTATCCTCTGAGGCGCCTCCTCTTGATCCTTCCTAGGATGGGAAGTGCTGCAATAGATGTGCAAACATCTTCCAATGATCTCCAAAAGGAAAGGGGTTGATCCCCTTACTGAAAACTGCACTCACTAGTGCACAAAATGAGACCCTTATGCAAGCCACCTCCGAAGATAACGCTGTAAGGGAAGGAGACTCCACTGGGCATGAGAGAAAAAATATGGTCCAATGCCAAAATCTGCAATATAAGCTCTGGGATATCCTTTTCTGATCTCTTAGAGAAAGAGATGGCCTCTCCTCTACAAAACAAATCCGAAAGTGAGATAATGAAGGTCCCTCACTGCAACACCAGCAACTACAGCGTTCTCTTGCTGCAAGAATAATACAGTAGCTGCAAATGACTGCTTTTGCCTCAAGCCATGATGTGAGGAAGATGAAGAACAATCTCTCCATGGCCTCCCATGGAAGAGAAGGGCATTCCTAAACAAGAATCCCTCTTGTGCTAAGCAGCACCAAGTTGAAGAGAGCTTCAACTTTGAATTCTATCTCCAAAGAATGCTCTCCACAATGGCTCTCCTTCATCTTTTATGAAAAGTATGCATGTACCCCACTCACATTAGGGTTTCCGTCATTTCAATTTTCCCTCCACTCCAACTATTCAATCTTCTTGTGCAAGCTTCCCCTCTTAGGGAACGTTGTTGGCTTTGGTCAACCATGGTCTAGCTCACTTTCCTTTGGCCCTTTTCACACTTAGGGCTACTATCTTAAGCCACTTAAGTGACTTTTTGCACCTTAGGAGTGTTTATTAGATTGATACATGGGTTCGCTCACCCATTTTATTCCTTTAATTAAAATAAAAGCAAGGTTAATGTTCCAAATACTTTATTGCAAAATTTGGAACATTAGAGTCCTCCCCTCCCAAAAATTGCTTGTCCTCAAGCAAGAACAAGGATGAAATACAAAAATTCCTCCACTCAAGGCATGGAGTCTGAAATATCCTCCTATAGATCCTCCATCCTCAAGCAATAAATCAAGAAAAATGAGTCACCCTCCAACTGGGAAACTCCTGAAAGTACTCCTCCACCTTGTGCTCATGAAAAATAGGTGGGCTGAATTTCTAAACTTGGTAAGCTTCATAGCCTACCCCACGCTATCCTCTTATCCACTCATGGTGAATGTGGAGTGAAAGCTGAACTTGGGCTGAAATAATGTTTCCTTCAAGAGGCAAGATGAAGTCTAGATCCCCGAGGACCTTTCCTCCAACGCTGCAAATCAGTTGGCCCAAATCATCTCATATGTGATGAGTTGGAATTCATCCACATATGGCATCCAAAAATAATATGGTTCACCTCATGGAAAAAACACATGGCTGCACATGGTGACCATATCATCTTCCATACTCCCCTTGGAGCATGTGCTGTAAAAAGAATGGAAGTCTTCTCTCCCAAAGGGCACATCCACCCAATGAGTCTCTCCCTCCTCATGATAAATATGGGGCTGCTGCTTATATATGGCTGAAATAAATGGTCTTCATGAGAGACCCAAGCCACCCCATCAATCATACAAAGCATGAAATGCCTCCTCCAAAGTTTTGAACTCTCCAAATAACTCCTCCCACATGAAGGAAAGAGATGAAGCTTGGCAATCATGGGCTGCCCATTTTTTCTCCTGAAACATTCAACATGCAAATGAGGGAGAATCATACTCCCAATGGGAATCATCAACTCATATCCCACTCTCCAAAAAATCTCCCCATGAACCAATAAAAATCTGCAATGCATGGAAGCAAGAACCAATAGAAGCAAGTTGTCTCATGACAACCGGAAAGGGGATCATTGTTCCACCAAGGGAACCTGTGCAGTGCACTCCTGGCGTGCATAAAAATGGAAAATAACAAGTTCTTTTCAGCCACTTTTTTGCTGCCACACTCATCCTATAAGATGTGATCATGAAATCATACTTTGGTGCCAAAGGTGCACACCTAAATCCATGAGGCTTTCCCCCACAATCCACTGCTAAAATAGCCATCATATCCGCTGCAATAGACCATGAG
Source organism: Pinus albicaulis (assembly GCA_034641835.2). Lineage (NCBI taxonomy): Eukaryota > Viridiplantae > Streptophyta > Pinopsida > Pinales > Pinaceae > Pinus > Pinus albicaulis. The sequence goes on from CM076569.1 coordinate 987,908,628, forward strand.
CATAAAAACATAGTGTGCAAGAAGGAAATATCCTCCTTGATATAATGTGCTTCTCATAAAAATAAGAGAGTTCCAAACATAGAGCAATTGGTTACCTCCCTCATCAAGTACTTTGGCCTTTGAGCTAAAAAATGGCTCAAGTGAATAGTCCCCCTTACTACAACATAGTAGGGAAGTGGTTGTGCCAAACATCTCATCATCTTTTGGGCCATGCATCTGTCCATATGCTGATATGCAACCATTAAGATTCCCTTCCAAGTGGACTCCTCCATTAATGAAAATATGCATGAAAAATGCATGATAGAAGAACCCATAAACACTGCATGTAGATTCCTCCTCTTGTGCTTGTGCAACCAAGACAAGAGAGTCAAAATGTAGTAAGGAGTGATCTCCTCCATTACTCCTTCATGCTCATCACCTACATGCCTCCAAATTTCATCACTTGTGGAGTGGCTTTGAGAACACTCCGACAAGTAATCCAAGCCTTTAAGTGACAACGCTGCTGGCCTTTGGAGTAGGGCCACTGTCATCTCAAAGCTCCCCTCTTTGACATGAACCTTGCGAAAGACTCCTCCCATCATGTTGCTGCAAATTTAGAGCCCCTCCCTTGAAGAAGGTGCTGCTTGGGCATCCAAGATCAAAGAGAAATCCTCCTGCACCATGCTAGTGCCTCCTCTTGCTCCAGCAACATCCAAACAAAATCTAAGCAACAAGAATGTTTGCTGCTCCTCCATAATTCCACCATACCCAATCTGAAATGGGATCATAATGAGTGGTAAGAGAATTTCCATCCCATCATGATGCACCCATGCTCTCCTCTTTTTTCATCAAGAGCAACAATTGTGAAATGATCCTGGGACCTATGGGTTATGGATCCTCCACATTTCCGCTGGGCACACTTCATCCATAAGGCTCTTCTCTTTGGTGTAAGTATCCTGCCACTTGGTACCTCTTTCACAAGAGCTACCATTGTCCCAAAACATATTTCTTCCTTTGCATTTCATGGGACATTGAAATGCAATCTCATCCATGGTCCATGTCTCAAACCCCAACCTCATGTGTGGTGCATGACTCATCAAGGGTGTCTGAGAATAATGGCACAGTGCAGTGAAATTTCCCTCCTCAAGACAATCATCATACAATAATGTACAATCCTCCATTATAGATGCAAACTCATGCATACCTTGGAGAGATTTGGAAGAATCTTGTGTTGCTGCAAGAGTCTCTTCCTCAAGTGTGCTGGCTGCCTCAATAGATGAAGGTGGAGGCTGATCCTCCATGAATCTAACAGCACTGGCATGTTCCTTTGGTGATGAGGGCTCCTCCCTCCTTTGGCCAAATCTTCTGATCAAGATCTGAGAAAAATCAACAAGAGTAGAAACCCTTGCATGCCTCCCATGGCTGAACCACCAAGTTCTTTCCTCTTCCTGTTGAACAAGTGTGAAAAGATAGAGTCTCTTGGAAGACTCTAGGGCTTGCTCCATATTCAGCAAGGTACTCACTTAGAATTTCAAATTCCAATTGTTCTCCATGCTTCTACTATATTTCTCTGTGAGAATAGGAAGTGCATGGTCCTTCCTCATCTCCTTCTTCTATTTCCTCAACCTCCTTGGAGAGGTTGCTGCTAGATCTGGAAATTGATGAGATCAATCTCATCCTCTGCATCATTCTGGCATCTTCTTCTCTAAAATTCAAACTTCATAGGCTGAGCCAAGTTCAAAACTTCGATACCACTGTAATATCCCAAATGGGGAAATTTTTGCTCCATAGGGAATATCTTAAGATATTCCAAGATTCCAACTCTAGGAGTATTAAAAATCAACACTGAAATATTTCAGAGATTTACTGCTGGGTCATTTACTAGATATGTCATCTTCACAAGGAAGAATGAGATCCAGAGGCTACCTGGCCCACTAGCAGACTCTACCAATAAAATTAGCAGGATGCTGATTCTAGATGGTTGAGAAAATTATATCTTTGGATGAATTTCTATTTTTAGAAGATGGGCAAAGTCTATATATAGATCACTAATCTAAAAATAGAATGCATGTCAGTTATTATTAGCTCTTAATAATAATCAGACAATAAATAGTAACTTATTCTCTTGGAGCACTTGATTTTAGTGAAAATATGTGGCACATCAGTGGGCTGAAGGAGTTACACAATTCCTAGGGTGGTTGGTGACTCATGCATGGAGGACTTCATTATAACTGATTGTTGCAATTTGTAACGGAGTTGGAAGAGTAGTTATGGGAGTTGTTATTTAGTTTAACTTAGTTAAATGAGTTAAATTTAGTTGTGCTAGTTGTAACTAAAGATACACTAGTGAAAGATGAGTGAATTAATTATTTAATTAATTCACAAGTAGTGTCTTACTTGCAGCTGAAGAAATACAACAGTTAACTACTTGCATGTCAAATACAGTGGAGACCCAGTGGAGAGATAGGTGAAAGGGTGTGTTTGAATATCAGTTGTGACTATAGTGATGCATTCAATGCATCTACAGACACATTGGAGATGCCAATGAGGATTGCACAGTACAATCAATGCAAGATAAAATTCATTGAGGGATCTTCCTCATCAGGGATTGTGCAGTGGAGGCAAGAAATTGGTGCATAGATATGCAAATTTTTGAATGACAGTGTGTGCCGATTGCATATTGTACTAAGAGATCTATGAGCTAAGATTTGTATGATATTGTTACATGTTCCATTGATATAAATAATATATGATAGTTGGGATTTTTATCTTTAAGCTTTCCCGGTAAAATATCTTGTTATGTGCGATTGATTTTTCTTCATATGTTTTGCAATTGGCGGTTTAATTTCCGCAAATAATTAAGTGGAAGAATTATGTATTTAAAATAATATTAAATTGTTAGATGAGGAGAATATATAAATACATTATTGTGTTTATAAATTTATACATGGTATCGGAGCAATGTTAATCACTGGAGATTGCAATATTGAAGCGGTGCTAAGTTTTGTGCTGGTGGATAATTTGAATTTGCTGCAAGAATTTCTTGGTGCGATTGTTGAGTAAACATTGAAATGTATTTCAATGGGTTGCGGTTGGAGTATGCACTCGAGGGCAGCTTGAACTACATAGCCTGGAAGGACAGGATGGAGGCAGTAATTGAATATAATGGTCTGAAGGAGTTCATCGATAGCGATGTTCCTAAGCCCACTTCGACGGATGCTGCATTACTTGATGCCTAGAAAAATAAGGTGGCGAAGATGAGAAGAATTCTGTTGGAAGGTGTGAAAGAACATATTGTGTCAAGCCTTCACAGGAAAGCCACTCCATTTTCAATGTGGAAGCCTTTGACAGATATTTTCCAAAGAAAATTTGACCATAGCAAGTTGGTGTTGAAAAAGTATCTCATGAAGTTTTTCCAATGTAGGGATGAGTTGGGAAGTGTGGGAATTACAGTTTTTGATGATGACTTGGTGAGATTGGCTCTCCTTATACTTCTGAAGAGTTGGCACATTTATCAAGACTCTGTCAATGGGCGGGAGAAACTACCAAATTGGGAGCGACTTTGGTCAGACCTAGTGCAGGAGGAGATAAGGCGGAGTACCAGGGATGGATCTTCATCAAAACATGATGATGAAGAGGATTGTGATTTGGCTTCCAAAGCGAGGAAAGGGAAGGGGAATAAATCCCATTAAAAATCCAAGGATAAAGGCAAAAAACTGGATTTGTCCAAGGTGAAGTGTTTTCACTGTCACGAACATGGGCATCTTGCCACTAACTGCCCATAGAAAAAGAAGAAAAAGAAAGCTACTGGAGTTGCAGCTGGTGAGGCCCTTGCCTCACAATTTGAACTTGATTTCTCTTTGATCGCATGCTTGGTTTCAAGCGTAATGGGATTGGTGTGGGATCTTGATAGTGGTGCTTCCTTCCACATGACAGGAGAGAAGGAGTTGTTCAGTGACTTGGAGGAGAAATATATCCAAATGCATATAGAGATGGGCGACGATGAAAGATACAGTGCGACCGAAATTGGTACCATTACCTTTGAGAGGGAATCAGGTAAACCATTTATGTTGAAAGATGTTATGCATGTTCCAGGTCTGAAGAAGAACTTGGTCTCAGTCGTGATGTTGGAGGACAGAGGTTATGACGTTGTTTTCAGCGAGGGAAAATCCTCCCTGCCACACAAAACAACGGGTCAAACCAAGAGGATATGGATTTGAGCTAAGAATATCTACAAGCTGGAGGTAGATGGTTGCGCTGCAATGGTGGGCAAAGAAGAAGAAGTGGTGAGCCGGGATGAGGGAGAATTATGGCACAAGAGATTGGGCCATCATCACCATGGCACCTTGAGGATTTTGCAGCAAATTTCTACTGGATTTCCCAAGGGTACACTTGCACATATAGATCAGTGCAAGGGATGTACTATGGGTAAGTTTGTGAAGATTACCTTTCATGAAAAGAAGAATTGTGCTTCGGTGATCCTAGAGAGAATTCACACAGACATGTGTGGACCATTCTGGGTTGCTTCAACAGAAAAAATAGGTATTATGTTATTTTTGTTGATTAATATTCTCATAGATGTTGTATATTATTCATGTAAAAGAAGGATCAAACATTCTCAAAGTTCTGTGAGTTTAAAGCATTGGTGGAGAAGGAGTCAGGGAAGCAAGTGAAGGCTCTGTGGAGTGATAATGGTGGTGAATATATCTCGAACAAATTCAAATACTTTTGTAGCAAAGAAGGAATTCGAAGAGAACTCATAGTGCCTCATAAACCACAACAGAATGGAGTCGCGAAGAAGAAGAACAGAACGATCGTGGGTGTTGCATGAGCTACACTGCATGATCAGGGCCTACCAATGCACTTGTGGGCGGAAGCATGCAACACTACAGTTTATGTGAAAAATTGTTTTCCTCATAGAGTACTTGGCATGAGTACACCTAAAGAAGCTTTTACTAGTAAGAAACTGGATGTTTCTCACTTTAAGATTTTTGGCTCATCTGTTTATGTTCATGTGACCAGGAACACCAGGAAGAAGCTGGAGCTAACTGAAGAAGTTGGGATATTTGTGGGGTACACAGAAACACACCATAATTATCGTGTGTATTTTCCAAATAGTCGAATGGTTGTAGTGCGATGAGATATAAAATTCAATGAGGAGAAAGCCATGAATTTGTCACTTTAGAGGGAGCTACACTTGCGTGCAGAGGAGGAACTTCTAGTTCCCAAATGTAATATCCCCAAATGGGATTGCTTAGCAAGGCATGCCTGAAAAATGCATTTTTCAGGAATGGTTGCTACAGGATTTGAAACCAAGACCTAAATCCCTTAGATCAATGTATCTAAGACCGAAATCCAAGAGGAGGCTCAAAATAAATCACTCTGGGTGGGTTAAACAAGTCTCCCACACCTAGTTGTCTTTGAAAAATGCCCAATGAAGGGGCTGTAGCAATGTATGAACATACAATGGAGTAACAATGTTATTTTTATGAGCCAACATGCATGAAGATCTGAATACCCATCAAATTTATATTATAGCAGCAATTGTATACATATCCTTGAGGAAAGATACACTCAAGCAAGGCAATGCAGCCTCAAAGGAACATGTACATAAAAATAGATAAATACTTCTACACAGGAATTTTTGCAGGCTAAAAGGACGTAGTTTATTGGAGACACTACAACATGCTGAATAATAATAGAAGGATATGACAATATATGGCTCAATAAATGAGGGGGAGAAAGCTCTCAACCCCAGAAAACAATAATACAACAATCTTTAGAAGGATTGGCTGAAATATACAAAAATGGAAAAATGCCAGAGTTGCAGGGTAGCAGCTGCAACTCAAGAACTGGAAATGAATAGAGAAGGATGAATATGATTCATCAGATAAAAGGCCTCCTCCAATGGATCTTCCAATTGAAAGGCTGATCCAAACACTGAAGATCTCACCCTTCGACAATCATTGCAAACCCTCACTGCAGATGCACACTGAAAATAACGCGGTCACTGAGGGAAACTACGTTGTAGGTGGAATATAAAGTGTTGGCCAAGTTCCAAGATCTAAAATATGCTCTAAATCCTTCCTTACTGATCTCCCAAAGGAAAGAAGGCTTCCTCCTCTGAAAAACAAGCTAAGGAATGGTGTTGTGGGATCCCCACTGCAACACCCTGCAACACAACGTTACACTTGAGTAGAAATAACATTGTAGCTAAAGGAGGTGGCTTGGCCTTGAGCTTGAATGTCGAGTGATGAAGTGAAATACCTAAAGAGGCCTCTCAAGAAGGAGAAGGAATCCTAAACAAGAATTCCGTGTGCTAAACAGCACTGCAACTCTGCTAAACAACATGAGACTGCAAATAGTCTAAACAGACAAGAAATCAATAATCATAAGCCTGACCAAAAATGGCTGCCTTGCCCTCCTTTTAAAAAAATGCAAGCTCCCTCTCCATGGCTCCCACTCATTAGGGTTTCCTCCTTCAACTAAACTTCCCTCCTCTTTCATTGCGTTGTCCCACAAGATGATCTCCACCTCCTATCACTGAGTTGTTTGACTTGGTCAAACTTGACCTTGTCTTCATGAAAATGTCCCCTTTCACACATGAGGGTGTGAAATCCAGCTCCATTGATGTTCCCCTTTCATACTAAGAGGGATTTTATTCCTATTTCTAAAATTTATGGGCCTCCTTACCCATTTATTCATCTCCTAAGTGCAAACAACAAAAATTAATATTCCATTTAGCAACATGCTAAAAGTGGAATATTACAATCCTCCCCTCCCAAATGTTGCTTGTCCTCAAGCAATTGAAAGGGTAAAACTGAGGGGCCTTCTTGAGGCATGAGGTTTGACATGAGTTGGGATCTACTATCCCCATATGAAGCTCCCATCCCCAAGCAATCATCCATACAAATTGAGCTACCTTCCAACATGTCAACTCTTGAAAATGTTCCTCCACCTTGAGCTCCGGAAATGAAGGTGGGCTGAAAATTTGAATATGGTAAGCACCATATCCTACCCCATGCCATCCTCCTCTCCACTTAAGGTAAGTGTAGAGTGTGTGTTGATCTTTGGCTGCAATGGTATTGCCCTTAAGTGGAAAAATGAAGAACAATCCTGCATGGATCTCCCCTCCAACATTGAAGAACAAGCTGGCCCAAAAAAAATCATCCATGATGAATAGGACATGGTAATCATAGAGTATCCAAATGAGAAATTTGATGAAGGTTTTACATGATGATGCATGATACAAACAATGTCTCAAGAGGACATAGTGCAGTCTCATCCACTGCAACTTCAGAAAATAGCATGGCAAGTAATATACAAAATTCATCACATCTACTAATGAATAGTAAATGGCTGAATGTGTCAACAATACATAATCAAACACTTGCCCTTGGTTATACAATGGATATATATCAAACTCATGGCTCACCTCAAAAGAAAACAAATATGTGGCTTTGGTGGCCATATCTCCTCTCATGCTCCCATTAGAACATGCAAAGTAGAAAATGTGGGAATATTCTTCCCTCAAGGACACATCCAACTCATGTGTCAATCTCCCAATCATGCTTTCAACAAGAATATGGAACAATATCAGCAAATGAAATCATGATCAGCATCAAAATTAAGGATATACTGATGGCTTCATTTGGTGCTTGTAGATGCCAATAGTCTCCCAAGTATGTACAACGTAGTTTTACAAATTGTTGCTTCAGGAAATTACAAGGCAAAATTTTTCTTGATACATAGTTAATCATGTATGTCATCATATGGAAAATAATTGGATATAAAAACTGAAAATACATGTAATGAGAAATTTTTTTCCCAAGGCCACATAAAATATGGCTACCTCCATCATATAGTTTGGCCCAACATTGATCATGGAGCAATGTGAAAAGCTTGTCCTCTTGTGGAGCAATGCATTGCATAGTAATGGTAAGAGTATGCAAATCAATAAATGTAAAAACAAATTTCTTACCATATGCCGGAAGTAAGATGATACATGGATCCATGAGTGAGTCCTCCATAGTGATTTTGCATGTTATGAAGAGGAATGAACCATGTGCTGCAAGAATATCCTCCTTCTCATGCTTGGAAGCCCAGGTCGAGAAGAATATGTCATAGTAATAGATGTCTCCATCCACCACCCCATAATTCTCACCTCCTCCTTGTTTACCAAGTGCATCCAATGTGAAGTGATCCTGGGGACACTCCATCCATAATTCCCTGATCTAAAGTGACAGTGCTGTGAACTCATGCAAATAGGCTCATGTTAATACAAAGCTCTGTTCTTTGACATGCTCCTTTTCAAAGACTTCTCTAGTAATGTTGCTGCAAATATGGAATACCTTCCAAGATGGAAGTGCTTCCTGATCATCTAAAGTCAAGGAGTAGCCCCTTTGCACCATGAGAGTGCTCTCTTCTACTCCTGCAACATCACACAATATGTGAGAGAAAATTTTCCCTTGCTCTCTCAAGTACAACTCAAGCAACCAAAGTGCTTTTTGCCTCCTTATGCTCCCATCATACAACTCATGTGATGAAGACACAATGAATGATATGAATGTCACATCAACACCATGCATCCATACCCCTTGCTTCCCAGTGATACAAGCATCCTGCCACCTCCTCTCCATCCCCATCCCCTTAGGAAGAGGATATTCCAAGTGATGGCCAAACTCCTTCAAGAGGAGCCAGTGCAGCCAAGCCTCTTGCTGCCCAATGTCATATAATTGCAGGTGGCTTTCCAGCTTCTTGCTCATCAACCACATCCACTCAAACACTTATGGATATCTCCTCCTTTCCTTTCCCTTGGTACTCCTCTCATGAGGGCTACCCTTCTCCCATACCAAATATCTCCCTTTGCATTTCATGAAAGTTTGAAATGCAGCTCTTTGGAGACCTCCTAGAGAAGATCTCTCACCCATGATTATGTTGAATCCACAAGGATCCAAATATGATGAAGATACCATATCCTCTCCACCATTGTTTGACAGCACTGTTAATCTCTCCAACGATGTAGTGGCTATATCATACTCCAACTCAAGGATGGTTTAATAGATTTTTATAGGAGTGTCATGGTTTGTTTCATCCTCCAAAAGTTCACACTCCAACCCCAAGGGCTGTGTGCAACTCAAAAAATATGTATGAGGATGATGGTTCATCTCCTCCTTGAACCATTTGCACAGTGCAGTGCAATCATGATGCTCTAGATCAGCAATGTGTGTTGATTCTTGGTCATTAATAAATGAACTTCCACAATCCTCTAAATTATTTGCTGAAATAGAAAGTGGAAATTCAATCATACCTTGGTGAAATTTGGGATCTTCTTATATGGCTGCAATAGTTTTCTCCTCCAATGCAATGGCTGCCTCATTTGTAGATGTAGAAGGTTGCTCTTCCAAGGCTGTGGCAGTGTTGGTACAAGTCTCCTCCCATGAAGGTGTGAGCTCTTTATCCTTTGTTCTTTCTCCATCAAAGGTTTTGATCAACCTTTGAGTGAATTCTGCAAAAAATTTCACCCTTGTATGGCTCAAGTGGCTGAACCACTAGGCATTGGCTTCACCCTCCAAGTGCATCGCTACAACTTCCACTGCCTCTCTCTCTACCACTGTATGTAGTAGAAGAAATGCCTCAAGCTTCCTTTCCCAAGCTCTTGTTGTAGTTGACCCATCAAATGTAGACAATAGGAATCTATTTCCTTTGATCTCCCTTTTGCTGCAGGGCTTCCTCTCCTCCTTCTACTGAATAAACTATGGGAGGGCTACAATATACTTGAAGGCTCTAGAATGAGATTTGTATTCACCCAAGTATTGACTTAGAACATGATGATCCAAGTATCTTTCATGCTTGTCTTATTCTTCTTCATGAGAATAGGAAGTGCATGGTCCTTCCTCTTATTTTTTCTCCTCCTCTTTGGAGAGGCTCTTCTTAGTTATGAAAACTAACGAGAGTAATCTAATATTCTTCATCATTCTGATCTTATTCTATATTCTTTGGCTAAAACTCACAGGCTGAGCAAGAAAGATGCTCTGATACCACTGTAATACCCCAAATGGGATTGCTCAGCAAGGCATGCCTGAAAAACGCATTTTTTCAGGAATGGATGCTATAGGATTTGAAAACAAGACCTGGATCCCTTAGATCAATGTATCTAAGACCTAAATCCAAGAGGAGGCTCAAAATAAATCACTCTAGGTGGGTTAAATAGGTCTCCCACACCTAGTTGTCTTGGAAAAATTCCCAATGAAGGGGCTGTAGCAATATATGAACATACAATGGAGTAAAAAAATTATTTTTATGAGCTAGAATACATGAAGATATGAATAGCCATAAAATTTATATTATAGAAGCGATTTTATACATATCCTTGAGGAAAGAGACACTCAAGCAAGGCAATGCAGCCTCAAAGGAACATGTACATAAAAATAGATAAATGCTACTACACAGGAATTTCTGCAAGCTAAAAGGATGCAGTTTATTGGAGACAATGCAACATGATGAATACTAATAGAAGTATATGAAAATATATGGCTCAAAAAATTAGGGGGAGCAAGCTCTAAACCCTAGAAAACAATAATACAACAATCCTTAGAAGGATTGGCTAAAATATACAAAAATGGAAAAATGTCGAAGTTGCAGGGTAGCAGTTGCAACTCAAGAACTGGAAATGAATAGAGAAGGCTGAAGATGCTGCATCAAATTAAATACCTCCTCCAATGGATCTTCCAAGTGAAAGGCTGATCCTAACATTGAAGATCTCACCCTCCGAAAATCACTGCAAACCCTCACTGTAGATGCACACTGAAAATAACACAGTCACTGAGGGAAATTGTGTTGTAGGTGGAATAGAAAGTGTTGGCCAAGTGCCAAGATCTGAAATATTCTTTGAATCCTTCCTTACTGATTTCCCAAAGGAAATAAGGCTTCCTCCTTTGAAAAACAAGCCAAGGAATGGTGTTGTGGGATCTCCACTGCAACACCCTGCAACACAACGTTACACTTGAGAAGAAACAATGCTATAGCTGAAGGAGGTGGCTTGGCCTTGAGCCTAAATGTGGAGTGATGAAGTGCAAGCCCTCAAGAGGCCTCTAAATAAGGATAAGGAATCCTAAAAAATAATTCATTGTGCTCAACAACACTGCAACTCTGCTAAACAGCAAGAGATTGCAAATAGTCTAAGCAGACAAGAAATCAATAATCATAAGCCTGACCAACAATGGCTGCCTTGCGCTTGCCTTAAAAAAATGAAAGCTCCCTCTCCATGGGTCCCACTCATTATGTTTTCCTCCTTCAAGGAAACTTCCCTTCTCTTTCACTGCGTTGTCCCACAAGATGATCTCCACCTCCTATCACTGTGCTGTTTGACTTGGTCAAACTTGACCTTGTCTTCATGCAAATGTCCCCTTTCACACATGAGGGTGTGAAATCCAGCTCCACTGATGTTCCCCTTTCATACTAAGAGGGATTTTATTCCTATTTCTGAAATGTATGGGCCTCCTTACCCATTTATTCATCTCCTAAGTGCAAACAACAAAAATTAATATTCCATTTAGTAGCATGCTAAAAGTGGAATATTACACCAAAGATGATCCTCTAGATGTGGATCAGACATAGGAGGAGATTCATGGAGTGGAGGAGTCCACTCATGCAGAACCAAACATCAGAACAAGCAGAAAGCATACCAAAAAATTTTAGAGGCTGAAGCTTGATGCAGCACAGAATGTAGGAGTCCCTACTTCATAGCACAGACAAAGACAGTCTCCTGACCGATATATTGGATACATGGATCTCATGAGAAAATGTATCATGACAGTGCCATATTATTTTCAGGAAGTAGTGTAGGAGCCCACATGGGTAGATGCCATGGTGGAGGAGTATGACTCCATTATCAGAAATAGTGCTTGGGAAATTGTTCCAAGGCCAATTGGTAAATCAGTGGTAGGTTCAAAATGGATCTACAAGGTAAAGCAAGCTGCTGATGGGAGCGTCGAGAAGTATAAGGCAATATTTGTTTCCTGGGGCTTCTCATAGATCGAGGGGATTGATTATGAAGAAAACTTTGCACCTGTCACACGGTATTATTCCATAAGGACCATCCTTGCTCTCTCAGCGCAGATGGGTTGGCACATTCATCAGATGGATGTGAAGACTATGTTACTTAATGGGATCATTGAGGAAAAAGTGTACATTGAGAAACCTGAAGTATTTGAGATCTTCAGCAGCGAGTCGCATGTGTGCAAACTCAAAAGAGTGTTGTATGGGCTGAAGCAAGCACCCCGTGCTTGTTACACTTGGATCGACAGCTATTTCACTGGACTTGGCTTCACCAAGAGTGAGGTAGATGCAAACTTATACCAGATTGTGGTGGAGGGTAAGATTATAATCATTGTTCTTTATGTTGATGATTTAATACTGACTGGTGATGAGAAGCTGATACACTCATGCAAAGAGGACCTTGCAAAGGAGTTCGAGATGAAGGATATGGGTCTCCATTATTTCCTCTAATTGGAAATATGGCAGTGAGAAGGTGAATTGTTTTTGTCTCAAGGCAAGTATTCTCGGGAGATACTCGGTAAGTTTCACATGGAGGACTACAAACCCATGGATACTCCTCTTCCAGGAAATTGGAGGAAAGAGGATGCTACATCGGCAAAGGTAGTGTAACCAATATGGGTCCCCTTTAGAGAGAGGAGAGACAAGAGGAGAGAGACCCCCACAGTGAGACCGGAGCAAGAGTACGCCTTCCTAGGAAAACCCTACTAGGGAGACAGACCCTTCAAAGGCCCTTTCTGTGGGATGTCAATTGATTCAAGAGTCAGTCACTATTTCTTCTTAGCTCTCTTAAAGTAATCTACTGTACCAACAGAGGAACTACTTGGGTACTCTGATAGGGCCTAATGAGCCACTTGGGTGTTAGGAGCCCCCAAGAAGGTATTGGGCCTATAGGAGTACCTAGGGACAAGGGTGCCAACCCTTGGACCTATAAGTCCCTACATAGGGCCTAGGGCAAGAGCTTCTATCACGAAGTACGGAGGGCGAGCGTCCAGCTCAAGATTAACACGTTAAGATCCTGGGTCTACAGGGTGTAGAGATGCACTTACTATAATTAAACCTATGGATGTGGTGTACCTGGTTGCCAAGTCCATAGGGGTTACTAGTGACACTGGAAGCTCCTTTCAGATGGTGTGCCATTGAACTAAAATGCCTTGAATTCAGTGTCGTTGATGGTACTTGCAGTACCAGCTACATTGTACTTGTATTGTCTTCCCTTAGCCGGGAAGGCCTTTAGTAGCTTGCCCTTATTTTATCAGGGCATGTATGGGAATGGGTATGGTACCCCACACTCGTTCCTGATAGTTTATGAAAATATGCCAAAGCCTTCCCATGGCTTTGGAGGTCAAACAGGCTGTAAGCACCTTGGAAATGGACAATGAGGAGGTTTTAGGAAGGTCCATGGAGCCTTATAAAGCCCAATGTAACACCAAGTCCTATGAAATGAACCCTCCCAAGGGTGGTGAAGGAGGGATGTTAAGGTCCTTAGGTTGAGGGTGGGGTGATGGGGCAACCAAAGGTTGAAGGGTTGGGTGGAATCAATCACAAATAAAACCAAAGGTTGAAGTATCTACAACCAACGGTTGAAGATCATTAAACCAAAGGTTTAATAATACAACTGAAGGTTGTGTTTACGAAATAGGATGCTACATCAGCAGAGGTAGTGGATGCTACTGTCTATCGACAGTTAGTGGGTTCACTCATTTATTTAGTTAATACAAGACCGGACATATGATATTCACTGAACCAGCTTAGTCAAGCGATGATTAAGCCTACCAAGCTCTTTTGGAAGGTGGGCAAACATGTCCTGAGATATCTCAGGGGCACATCTGAGTATGGCTTATGGTACAGACAAACGGATGAGGTGAAGTTGCATGGCTTCATGGATGCAGACTGGGCAGGAAACCCATTGGACAGAAAGATCACATCAAGAGGGGTTTTCAGTATTAGATCTACATATTTTTCTTGGTACAACAGGAAACAAAGATTTGTGGCACTCAATTCAACAAAAGCGGAATACATGGCAACAAGTCAAGCTGCATGTGAGGCTGTCTGGATGAGGAAGATCTTGTTCTGTAGTGTACCTAGAGGGGATAATAGAGGGAGGTACCCAAGGGAATAATATGATGTAATAATATAAGAATGATAAATAAATGGGCCATAGTTAATAAATAAAGTGGTTAACCCACATTATGTAAGGGACCACATGTAGCTAGGGAATAAAGTGATAAGCCCATTGTATTGGATGTGTGGTATTGAGAGACCCCTGGTAACTACCCATGGTATTGCATGTATGAAACCTATATAGAGGATAGAGACTCTCCATTGAGGGACGTCAAGGATTATTGTATTGACAAGCATATGGCTTATGGAGTGATCTCCTTCCTTAAGGAGTGAATGTATGGTGTTGCTCTACCTCAAGGGTTTTGATATTAATGAAGATTTGAAGTTTTGTCTTCTATGGTGTTATTTATTGGGCATATTCTCTATTTATGTACATTTTATTGTCAGATCTATTACAAGTGGTATCAGAGAACTTTCTTGGGCAGAGTTTGGGAGATTTGTTTTTTCATTTTTTGCAGGAAATTTTTGGGCGGCGAGATTGTAGAGCAGATATGAAACTTTTGACACAAAATTTTCAGAAATAGATATCATATCTGGATTCCTTACACAAAAATACCCAATTTCAAAAAAAAAATCAGTCGAATCGGAGTCCGAATGAGGGTGATATCGCTGATTTAAATTCAGTTGTGTTGCAGAAATGTTTCTAACGACAATTTGTGTATGACGGCTCTACTGAAATTTTTTGTAGGTTTTGGTGAAAATTTTCAGACAACCAATTACATATCTGAGCTCCTCTTGAAAAATCAGTCAAATCGGAGTCCAGATGATGGAGTTATCATTGATTTAAAATCGGTCACTTTTTCAGAAATTTTGTGACGGCAGAACTGTTGCGGCGCAGATCTATGTTTTCAGAGCACCTAGATCGAGATTTCAGTCATATTGATAGATGCAGAATGGCTATTCCATTTCCGAAAACAGGTTATATTAAGGATTCTGAGTTATATTGATGAAGTAATGTCCATTTTAATTTTTTTCCAAAGTAAGTGATTTTCTTCAAAGCTCTTATTTTGTTTTAGAGGTTCTTGCAAGATGAAGTTTACAGGAAAAGATGATGGCCCTAATATTGAAGATTTTTTACAATATCACAAGGCTCAATACCGAAATTTTTAGATATGCTCCATAGGGCTTCATATGAAAGATGAGGCAAATAAATGGTGGACCTCACTTGACAGCTCAGTGAGGAAACTTCTCGAGAAAAAACTTGAAAAAGTCCTTTTGGACAAGTGGTCTCAAGCCGGAAAGAAGGATAGCAAGAGCCATAAAGACTTATTTTCTACTAATATTTCCATATTACGGATTCATGGAAGTATTTAGAAAGAGAACATCGTTGTGTCTATCATTCCTAGTTGCAAGCATAATTGTATCAATGTGAATTTGGCTAAAAAATTGCAAGTTCCAGCAAAGCATATTGAAAACACACAAGTTGATAATGAAGATGTTCAAATTTATAAATATTTGAAGATTTCTATGGATAAGTATGTGTTGCATTCTGATTTTTATGCTTCAGATATGGCTGTTGTGGATGTTGTTTTGGGACATCCTTGGATGGAATCCATTGGTACTGTCAATTTTAATGTGCAAAAGAAATTCATGAAGCTCTGGTATAAAAA
Organism: Pinus albicaulis; assembly: GCA_034641835.2. Lineage (NCBI taxonomy): Eukaryota > Viridiplantae > Streptophyta > Pinopsida > Pinales > Pinaceae > Pinus > Pinus albicaulis. The sequence goes on from CM076569.1 coordinate 987,924,398, forward strand.
GAAGAAAATTACATTACACGATATTTGCATTAGGAACCATGCAGAGACTGAGGAGGAAGAAGCAAAAATATCTAACGACACAGACACATCAGATGATGAGCCTTTGATGGTAGACAGCCAAACATAGACATCAAAGCAAGTACCAACAAAAGAACCAGACACCACTCCATCACCAATAATGGAGGAATTAATGAAAGATATTACATCAGTTAAAGCTTCAACATATCACCACCCGCATCACCCAGCAAGACAAAAACCAGCAAGGTGGCAACGAATTAGCAACAAGGACAACAACCCCTGGACGACACATAGAGAGGTGCGACAATCCACTAACAACACATCAACAAGGAAGAACCACCAGAACCCGCTTCCATCTCAAGCAAGCAAGGCACTGACTCGATCAAGTGTTCACCTTTCCCTTGGATGGCTAGATGCACATGAATGGTACCAGTGGAATACTCTTTTGAGTAGATCTTATTATTTGTTTTCTTCTCATGTTTCGAGGATGAAACATGTTTAAGGGGGGTGTAATGTAGTGTACCTAGAGGGGATAATAGAGGGAGGTACCCAAAAGAATAATATGATGTAATAATATAAGAATTATAAATAAATGGGCCATAGTTAATAAATAAAGTGGTTAACCCACATTATGTAAGGGACCACATGTAGCTAGGGAATAAAGTGATAAGCCCATTGTATTGGATGTATGGTATTGAGAGACCCATGGTATTGCATGTATGAAACCTATATAGAGGCTAGATACTCTCCATTGAGAGATGTCAAGGATTATTGTATTGGCAAGAACATGGCTTGTGGAGTGATCTCCTTCCTTAAGGAGTGAATGTATGGTGTTGCCCTACCTCAAGTATTTTGATATTAATGAAGATCTGAAGTTTTGTCTTCTATGATTTAATGGGCATATTATCTATTTCTATATATTTTCTTGTCAGATCTACCATATATTTTCAGTATCGGATCTACATATGTTTCTTGGTACAACAGGAAACAAATATCTGTGGCACTCAATTCAGCGGAAGTGGAATACATGGCAGCAATTCAAGCTGCATGTGAGGCTGTCTGGATGAGGAAGATCCTGTTTGGTTTGTTCGGTTCTCATTTAGATCCTACAGTGATTCATTGTGATAATCAGAGTTGCATTAAACTCTCAATTAACCATGTGTTTCATGATATATCTAAGCACATAGATATCTGGTATCATCATATCATAGATTGTGTGCAGTGGAAGATCATGTTGCTTCAGTACATTCCTACGGAATATCAGGGTGTAGATATTCTAATGAAGGCGCTCACCAAGAGAAAATTCGAATACCATAGAGACAGGATCGGGGTGAAGGATAATCCCTATCTTGTTGAGATGGAGTGTTGAGATTCAACAAGATGATGAGCCTAGTGAAAATTAAGCACCTTCACTAGGTGGGCCTCGCAGGCTATTTTTAGGTGTATGTATATTTTTAGAATGGTGAGCATATTCTAAAATTAGCAGGATGCTGATTCTAGATGGTTGAGAAAATTCTATCTTTGGATGAATTTCTATTTTTAGAAGATGGGCGAAGTCTATTTATAGATCTCTAACCTAAAAATATAATGCATGTTGATTATTATTATTAGCTCTTAATAATAATCAGACAATAAATATTAACTTATTCTCTTGGAGCACTTGATTTCAGTGAACATATGTGGCACATCAGTGGGCTGACAGAATTACGCAATTCCTAGGGTGGTTGGTGGCTCATGCATGGAGGACTTCATTATAACTGATTGTGGCAAGTTGTAACAGAGTTGGAAGAGTAGTTATGGGAGTTGTTATTTAGTTTAACTTAGTTAAGTGAGTTAAACTCAGTTGTGCTAGTTGTAACTAAAGATACACTAGTGAAAGATGAGTGAATTAATTATTTAATTAATTCACAAGTAGTGTCTTACTTGAAACTGAAGAAATACAGCAGTTAACTACTTGCATGTCAAATCCAGTGGAGACCCAGTGGAGAGATAGGTGAAAGGGTGTGTTTGACTATCAGTTGTGACTATAGTGATGCATCTACATACACATTGTAGATTCCAATGAGTATTGTGCAGTAAAAGGAAGGCAAGATCGAATTCATTTAGGGATCTTCTTTAGTAGGGATTGCGCAGTGGAGGCAGGTTGTCAGGAGGCAAGAAATTGGTGCATAGATATGCAAATTTCTGCATGACATTGTGTGATGATTGTATATTGGACTAAGAGCTCTATAAGCTAATATTTTTATGATATTGTTACATGTTCCATTGATATACGTAATATATGATAGTTGGGGTTTTTAGCTTTAATATTTCCCAGTAAAACATCTTGTTATGTGCGATTGATTTTTCTTCATATGTTTTGCAATTGGCGGTTTAATTTCCACAAAGAATTAATTGGAAGGATTCTTTATTTAACATAAGATTAAATTGTTAGATCAAGAGAATCCGGAAATACATTATTGTGTTTATAAATTTCTACATTTCATTCCAACACTCCTCTGCACCAACTGAAACTCCTCTTGTCTGCTACTACTGATCTTGGACACCTGTAGCTAGGTCATGATCCAAGAGGTGGACTCCTCAAGGATCCTACCCAAATGAAGTTCTGGTGAACTTACAACTCAATTCTGCCCCATCTCCCTCTTGGAGATGCATGGGCACTCATGGCATACTCATCCTCCTTGATCTTTGTGGGTGCATCCTTCAGATCGTGCTTCTCGCCCTTTTCCTTTTTCTTCAAAGGACATTGGGTAGCATAGTGACCAACTTCACCACACCTGAAGCACTTTATATTTGAGACATCCTTATTTTGTCTCTGCTACTTCTGCTACCCCTTGGATGTAAGGGCTTCTTTTTCCTTATCCTCCTTCGTCTTCAACCCACTTCTGTTGCTGCCGTCAAATTTTCACTTGACTAGGTCCCTTAGCTCTTCTTGCTGAAGAGTAGCCCACATCTCTTCCCAACTCGTCAAGGTTGCTCTGACCAGGATGCTATAGAAAAAAACCTTCCATTCTTCTGTGACTGTGGTTAGGGCCATCCTTACCATCATAGTTGACTGAGGCGTGGACCCCACAACTGCTAGTTGATTGTGGATTTCCTAATGTTTTGACAGGAACTGATCAATACGCTCCCCATCTACATCATCCTCCATTTCTGCTCTAAGTACATCTTTGGCTGCTCGGAAGAGCCTTCATACAATGCTACCAAGGCTTCCCACATCTACCTAGTTGTGTCCTTGCTAGCTATGTGTCACATAATATGATACTTGACTCCATCAAGGAGCAGCCTCTTAGCCTTCAACATATCAACTGTGTACTTCTTCAGCGGATTTGGATCTGTAGAGACAGCTACCGTACTCGTCACGAAAATCTTGATATCGTATTCATCTAGAAGGTATGTAATTATCGCCTTCCATATTACATAGTTGGAGGTTCCCTCCGACCGGTCCTGATCTCTAAGCCCGTGAGATGTCATGGCCATCAAGAATGTCAAATTTTCTCCCTCTTCTTCCCCTCTATGCAGCACTGGACTGACTTACACACTCCTTGCTAGAGCTTGTAGTACTACCACCCAGATCTATTGCTCAGATCACAAAAATGGAATTCCCTGGCTAGGAACTCCTTAACGAAGAAAATTCCATCAAAGTGATTCTTCTTTCTCTTCTGACGACGTTCTTCCCAGAAAAAAATTCTTGTAAAAAAATTACATCCCACCAGCTCTGCGCTGCTCCCTTTAGCTCGGAAAAATCTTGATTTGGAAGCCTTACCTCTCTGTCTACTCACTCAGAGAGAGACTTTCCACAAAAATTCAACTCTTCTACCCTGGAATGTGCAATCCCTATGGGAATTCGAATTACTTCTTTTTGCAGCTATTCAACCTCTTGCTCAACGTTGGATCTGCTCTTCTTGATTCACCTGCAACGCTCCACAAGCTCTAATACCATGTGGAAATTCCAAGTCCTAGATCCAAAATCCTACTATAAATAACTAAATTAACTTCTCCTACTTGTAAATTACATTAACAAGTTATTTGCATATTTCTTCTGTAAAAATTGAAGTAATTACCGATACATCCTTCACTTAATTAATTTAGATGTAAAAATAGGAAACTGGGCAAATTTAGAAAAAAATCACACAGAATACCATTTTTTTTGGACAAATGTCCCCGGAAAAACCTAATGCAGGAAAATCGGTGTAGCAGATCTAAGGGTTTTATTTTAAGCAACAGTAAATATTGAATACATCTATGAATTTCACTTCGAAAAATTCAGTTACAGATAATATCACTGACATAAATATTAGTGAGGTTACCTCACACTATAATTGGAAATCCTAGTTGATCTGACCATTGAGTGAGATGCCTCTGACAAGCTTTGTGTTGCATCTGCGTAGTCCCAGCATCAACCCTTCTAGGCACTGCGTCACTCAATTTGTGAATCGATCTACTCCTCAGAATATTTGATATCTACCTCCCGGTCTCACACGCCATCTCTTAGATTCTGAAATCGATTCTTTAACAAACTCTTCAGATTTCCTCTTGCCCTCTTTCCAGCCTCTGTGTAGCCTTGTGTGGCTCTATGTTGGAGTTGTTGTATCTCTCTCTTCCCTTCTCTGTTGATGATTCTCCAGCTGAGAAATATTTCTCTTCAATGACTGAGATTAGAACTCCAACCAACAACTAAGATTACATTTGACTTGATCTGCTTTTCTAGAAGTTTCACCCACAATTTAGATTAATACCCATTAATTATTTTAATTTCCTACGTTTAGACTCAGGGTCTCATTAAAAATAATTAATTTATCAAATAAAATTGTCTCTGGGTGGAATTTCCCAAATTAATTTATGGGTTATGTGGAATACATGTGTCTACTCCTCTCCACAAAGTTTGAGACTTAGAGCACATCCAATGCTACCAAAAATCAACAATGTGAACTAAGCCCCCTAATTAGTGACTATATCCCTGGGATATCCAAACTTGTAGAACACATTCTCTCTCAAAAATCAAGCCACCTTTTCTTTTGTTTTTGTCTTGACAACCTTTGTCTCAGCCCACTTGGTCAAATAATCAGTGCATACTATGATGTATTTCTTATGTCCGGATGGTGGATCAATTGGCCCAATGAAGTCCATGCCTCACTTTTCAAATTGATCCAAGGCTACTTGAGGTTGTAGAGGCATTTCATCCCCGAGTGTAGATTTCCCCTTCCTCTGACACTTATCACATCTACTAGTGTATCTCCTGGCACCCTCAATACAAGGAAAATACCCTCTAGCAGATGTTTTTGAGGAACCCCTTATAAAAATAGCCCAGACATCTGTTTGTAGCAGAGGTTACTAGAGGAGGTTGGCACCCTTTTTTTTTTCGGTGAGTTTATCATCCTAGACCGCACCGGTGCATTCCACTAGAGAAAGCACTGATGTGTACAAAAAAATGGCAGACCGGGACACCATGTGCTCGGTAAAAACCCGCTCGGTGCATCTTATTACTGTAGCGCACTGGTGCTATACAAAGATTCAGCACTGGTGCATCCTAAAACCCCGCGCCAAAACTAAAACAATTCGGTGAGGTTGTAAGAAACCGCCTGGTGCGCCTAGAAAACCTGCGCACTGGAACAGGGTTAAATAAAAAAATTACGGCCAAAAATCCTCATTTTTCACTTTTCAGTGCTCCAAATCTCTCAAGCACCAGTGCATATTTACCTTGTGTGAGGCGCCCTGCCATCGGTGCTCCCATTTCATGCACTGATGTTATCCATTTCCCACAATATCCATTTCGAATTTTGCAAAACAGTGGGAAAATTTAGTTTTGAAAATTATATAGCCAATATATCTCCTTGATGGGAAAATGTATAGGTATTTTACTTGTTTTTCCATAATTAAACCTTTTAGCATATTAATTTTCTAAATTAACTTAAAATTCACCTTATTTAAAATAAAAAAATATTCTCCCGCGGAGCGCTCGAGCCATTCAGCTCGCATTGGTTCATAGTGTTTCCTGTAAATTTACAGCCCGCACTGTGACCGGTTCTAATGGTATCCACAACGGTTCCGGGGTGGTACCAAAATGACGCACCATGCTTTTTAAAAATTTTAAAAATTGCGGTGCGCTCGGTTACCTGGCTGCACCGTTGACCATGTCGAATTGCGAGAATGTGGTGCGTTGATGGAAATATCTACCCCGGGGTGGGTATTTTTGTTAGTGCACTACCCTCCCTAATTGGAGATAGTCAATGGTACAGTCATGTAAAAGACCGCACCATTGACTATGTAGTGATGTCAGGAGGGCGGTGTGCTTCCTAAACTATATGCCCCGAGGCGCATGTTTGGTCAGCGCACCGCCATCCTCGCATTGTTACATAGTCAACAGTGCCGTATGTTATACCACTACATCGTTGACCTTGTAGCAATGCCAGGAGGGCGGTGTGCTGAAAATTTCCAGGTGTACCGCCTCCGGTGCGCGACAAAAAAAGACGCACCATTTCTGGTACATGCTTGTTTTTTGTGACGCACTTACTATTTTTTTTTTGTTTTTTCAAAAAAATAATTATATATATATTCCTAAATACATGTCTCATTTAATAAAAAAAATTGTATTTAATATGTGAATCATTCAGCGACATCAAAGGAGAGAAGAGAGGGAACATCAGCAACAACAGACGGACCAGTATAAGGTGGTTCGCTTGTGGGAGGCACGAGAGAGGGAGACAGATATGTACCCTCGCCATATTACAATGGCCACCCAGGCACTCCTAAGGGAGATAGGCCTCCTCAAGTTCTATGAGGAGGCTACATCCCTAAAGGGCCATAGTGGGTTTCTGCGACAGCTTATCCATAGGTGGAATGCGCACCAATAAGATTTCCGAGTTGGTTCTAACCAGTGGTATGCGCCCACTGAGGAGGACATTTATTTCATTACTGACCTATCGAGGAGAAGGGTGGATTTTCCCTTGTTCCCAGAGGTCCTCATTGGCTATGAAATAGGGAGTTAGTTGGTGTACTCCTAGAGATACATTAGCGCAGATATATCGTCCCCTGCATATTTTCAGGTCTCCGGAGGTCAATTACGTATTGCTTCATTTGGTGGAGAGGAGGTTAGGTGCCTCTCACTACTAATTTTGAACATTTCACACCATACTAGCAATGAGAAACACATTATTTTCTTGCTTCTATTTTATGTTGATTCTTTATTACAGGTGCCACGACTTGTGAGGTGGTCTGCCATTTTTTTGCGACAGTTCAGTACAACTTTAGATATATGTTGTGCTCAGGCACAAGGGAGGGTGAACTTCCCTTTTGCTTCAAAGCTATTTTTTTTACTTTTTTATAGGTTTCCAGAGACGAGGCCTACTTTTGTTCGACATCCTTGTAGGTCGATGTTGCATGTATGGATGCAAATGTGGGGACATATGATGCCTAAGAGGGGCAAGTCAGATTTTTCCGCGAGGATATTGCATGATGCACTCGAGTTGCTAGCCAGTGTTGATGAGCATCCCTTCGTTATGGTCCCCTGTCTGTATGCTGGTTTGGATTGGTGAGGGTGTGCCAACATCATCTTCACATATGATGAGGTGCCAGATGATAGAGGTAATATTAATGTTTTCTTTAAATTTATTCTAACATGTTCTTTGACTTGTTTTTATTAAACTGTTTAATGAAATTGTCGAATTATTGTTGTGTACTTATATATAATTTCCAGACAATGGGTCATTTGATGGCGATGAGATTCCACCGCCATCAAATGATCCAGGTGTAAATCCTGATGACGATAATGAGATGGAATATGCCAAGGATCAGGCTGGTGCAGACAGACCTGGTCCTCATGTTGCACAGGTATCGGCTAGTGTTGTGAGGCGTAGGCCTGACACTAGATTTAGGATGGAGTTGGGCAACCAACTCTGTGCACTGCTTGTGGAGGGGGGAGTCATGCCCACCATTATGAGAGAGATATAGTCTGATGCTATGCTGGTAGAGATATAGAGAGCCATGCCATGTGACATGTTCACCCTGATGCGGCATGTGGTAGGAGCTACCAACTTAGTGATGCAGCTGATGAGGGCCTTTGACATAGGCGTGGTAGAGACGCAGTACGTTGACAGTCAAGAAACAACACATAATCTAATGATCACAATTAGGGGAGTGATCATCGTTCACCTTGTGTCGCAGATGAGTAGCCTGCAGCATCAACTATAAGTCATGATCATGATTAGCAGGCTGGACCATCCACGTCGAGTTAGCCTTCTCAGCCTACAACATCCAACATTCATGATCATGAGAAGGATGGACCATCCACGTCGAGTCATCATGATCAATAGCCTGCAGCATCCAACAATACTCATGATCATGAGCAGGCTAGACCATCCATGTCGAATCATCATGAGCAGCCAGCAATTGATCTTGATTAGCATGAGGCACCACCATATCAGCAGGCACGTGATGATCGGCATTTATCTGAGCTTGTCGAGGCTGCACCATTGACTGAGCAGGCCTCGACTTGTACTACTATTGATGATGTACCATCAGCTTATATTTGACATTTATATTACAGTTATATATATATATATATATATATATATATACATACACACACACACACACACATACACACACACACACACACACACATACACACACACACACACACACACACACACATATATATATAGTCCATGTATTTTATGTTCATGTTGCAGTTGTACTTAATTTACATGTTGGTGATCATCATGATGTGTATATTGTTAGGTCATGTTAGATATGTTCATTTAATGTGCAACTTGCAGATAGATGTGTATGTGATAGAATTTATTTGACATGAGATGTATATTTGATGTTTGTGTTGTGATGATGTTATACAATGCTAATTGTGTTTTGTTAGATGATCATGATCACGATGATTAGATGATGTTAGCAAATTTGAATGTGTTTTTTAGTAGAATATGATGTTTGTACGACGGTTATCATGATCGTGATGTTTATTTAATTTAATATTAAATCATGATATTTATTAAATATTATGTCGTGATTGTAATTGAAATTTTAATTTTAGTTGTATGTAAAATTGTAAAATTTTAATTGTAATTGTAATATTTAATTTATTGTGAAATGATTGTAATTGTAATTTTATATATGTAAAATTGTAATTCTAATTCTAATTGTATGTAGAATTCTAAAATTGTAATTGTAATTTTAATTGTAATTGTATGTCAAATTGTAATTGTAATTTTAATTTTAATTTTAATTGTAATTATATGTAAAATTGTAAAATTGTAATTGTAATTGTAATTGTAATTGTATGTAAAATATTTGTAAAATTTTAATTGTATTACTGTGAAATGATTGTAATTGTAATTGCAATTGTATGTAAAATTCTAAAATTGTAATTGTATGTGAAATTGTAAAATCGTAATTGTAATTGTAGTTCTAATTGTAATTTTAATTGCAATTATATGTAAAATATTTGTAAAATTTTAATTGTATTAATGTGAAATGATATTATTAAATTTTTTTTTTTTTAAATTTGTAAATAATTGTAAAATAATAAATCTAGAATAATATGAATTTTTGTAACATAATAAAGTTTAGAAAATAATGCAAATAAATTCGTGTACTTTAGAATTATCATTATTTTATTATGATCTTACATACCAAAAAAAATAACTTTATACAGTGCGCCATTGTTTTTTAGATCAAGATAATTGCAAATTATCAAGTGAAATATTGATTTTAACATTAACACAATGCAAATTACCAATTAATTCAAAATACATATTATAATATTTTGAAAAAAGGTCTTATAAATTATAAGGTAATTAAGTCATCTTCTTTATAAAAACCCATCTTAAAAAGTATAAATATTGATGAAATAACACATGTTCCATATCACTCTCGGTTCTCATTATCACCCTCATTATCTTCCAACTCGCTTGGCATGATAACACTATTGTTCTCAAAAATGTGTTTTGATCTAGGGTCATGTCTCAATACGAACCACCAATCCCTATCCAACACATCTGGGTAAAAAAACACCTGGTTGCAGTGTTTGGGGAAAACATAGGGCTCCTTAGCTTCATCCCACATATTTGTAGAGTTGATACATATCAACCTACTATCACAATCTTCCTTTACATTATTTCGATCAAAGGTGTCCCACCACTTGCACCTAAAAATAACACATTGGAACGAAGAGAAATCCACTTCAATGATATCTTGTATCTTTCTGACGTAACCTAACGTCCTTCGTACTAGGTTTTGATCATGGTGGCTAGAACAACTAGATTGATCAAACTCGACTTCCACTTCACATTCTTGTGTCATGTGTCCATCATCGTCATTTTCTGTGCAAAAATTGTGTCCATATGCCCATATAGATGGGAACAAATGTAGCTATAAAAAAGTTAAAAAATCATAGTGTTATGTGTCAGCTTATAATAACCCAACAGTTAAAATATGAAATATAGATGTAATTACATTTGGAAGGTGCATTATTAAGTTTCAAATATACATATAAATTAAATATATTATTACTGAGTTGGTGCACCCAATCCCTTCATTTAGCGCATCCTCTTCAACACGCGGGTAAAGACTAGCTACACTGTATTTCTCTCTAACTTGGGAAGCAACCCAACTGTTGGGGCATATTTTTGGCATATTTTCTTTTAAATGATCGAGATAAGGCACACTTCTACCATTCAACCATCTAAATTATTTCCTGTCACTATCCCATTTCATCCTCTTTTGTTCGTACAATGCGACCCATTGTTGTGTCACTTCGGAATTGTAAAGAAATAATTTATTGATTGCTTCAATTTTTGCATTCGCTGATGAAATCAAACTGACATTATATATTACATAGAGATCAAAATATACATTATATCATAGTTCAATATGAATATTTACTTTGTGTAAATTTGAAAAATTATAAGTCGCTTACTCTTTATCAAGCGCTTTTTTCCATTCGTTTGGAGTAGCTCCCCTTTTCTTTTGTCTTCATCACTTTCATCGTACCAAATCACTGCACCTAGTCTATTGTTGATCTACTTGATTTACTCACTTGCATAATAGAAAGACTCATACGATATGTACCCCTCTGCCATAGAACCCTCAGGTTTTGCCTTTGTCGAAAAAAACCTTTCAATTTCTTCATGTACCTCTCTAAGAAGAACATCCAACGACAAGAAACCACCCCAACTAATTCAACCTCATCTACTAGGTGGATTAGAAGATGAACCTGCAAGTCCATGAAACTCATCAGCAGTTCATTCTCAAACATATAAACAATCTCCACTATCTCTTAACGCCACTGTGGAATGGTAGCCACATGAATCTATTTTGACATGATCCAACGTGCAAATGCAGATAATTTAGATATGGCACATCCTAGGTCTTGGGGGAAGTCATGTTTCACACACCCACACATGAAAAAAGGATAATGAAAATGCAAATTTATAAACACGTGCAATATTACACCAAATTAGTTATGTTTTATGAACGTTGCATGGGATAAAATTTTTTAATATAAAAATTAATAAAATCATTCTTTTGACATTGTACATACTCTTAGAAGATTCAAATAGTCATGCAATTTCAACCCCGAAAAATGGTCATCCACAATGAAGAAGCGTCGTAGTGAAGACCCGTATGAAGATGGCACCCTCACACCCATTATAACTTCCTTTGCCAAAGAAAGATCATATTTTTTTTAAATCCATGGGACATCACCTTCTTTGAAATAATATGAATTAGAGGGACCAATGCCTGTCTCTGATCCAGTAATTTCTAATCGTCTTGGACAATGTTTCTTTTTAGTTTTTGAAGTAATAAGATCTTTCCTAACAACCAATGTGTCAATTTGTTTCGATGATATGTGCCTCCATAAAGAAGATGAAACATTTTTAAATATATGCATGGGATCTAATAAGTGGGTAATATTAATATTCTCCCAATATGGGAGGTTATAAAAGATAGATTTCCTTTTCATTCCAATGGGAAATTTCTCAACATAGGTGTCCAAGAATTCTAGATCATCGAACATAGGCTCCCCATTTGAATCGAACATTTCTATGAACTCCTTCTCCTTCTCTCTCTCATATGCTCTAAGCCATTCATCTAGTGCCGTTATTGGAGGCCTTTGGGTTCTCTCTCGTTTACCATTGAAAGCGGATGTTGCTCTTTTGTAAGGGTGTTATTCTGGGAGGAATACCCTGGAGTGGTCATACACTGGCTTTTCTAGGTCGTTGGACCATCTATATTTCAAAGAATGTCCACAACATTTACATCCAAAATACTCTTTGTTACAAGATCTGTGAGATTATTGTATACAATTTATATGCATGGCACGTTAAATAATATCATGAAGATCAAAAAAATTACAACGAATTAAATAACTAATATGCGAAAGAATATTGTTATGTATATAAACAAATCAATAAACATATAATTTTCCAAAGCAAATTCCTAAGCCTAGATAATCATGTGTCATGTAAGCACATATGCCATACAACGTAAAAATCCTCTCTACTGCAATGGGTCTTGATACATCATATACATTTATCCCATCCCATAATTCCTTCAATTCATCTACTAGTGGTTGTAAGTAGACATCCATGTTCTTCACTTGTCTTCTGCCAGGGACTATGAGATCCAACATAAGATTTTCATTCTTCACGAACAACCATGGGGCGATATTGTTATTAATCACTACTACAGGATTAACAGAATATTTGGTGTTCTGGAGGGAATATGGGTTGACGCCATCCATGGCTATGCTGAGTCGTAGATTTCGTATTTCATCCTTAAATTTTTCAAGCTATGTATTCTCTATAGGTTTCATGTCTATTGAATCAGTTGGGATTCACATAACTCCAAACTCACTTCTGTGTGAGGCATGCTATCCCAGCAATATAGCTAATTCTTTGCAATGAAAGAGCCTTTGAATCCTTGGGATTATAGGTACGTGCCTCAATATCTTAAAATGAGGACCACGTGATTTACCCTTATTTTTTTATTTATCATACCTGTCATGCCCACATTTCGGACATATCTCTTTGTCTGCATATTTTCCTATATATATAATACAATCATTTGGACATGCATGATATGATATGTACTCAACACCCAACATTTTCAACAATTTCTTTGCCTCTTCGCAAGACATTATTACTCAGAAGAACCTTATCTTTGAATAACATGTAGTTGGTGATCAAGGAAAATATTAAATGTACATTAATGCCAATATAATTATTAATGTTCATAAAATTGACCATTTTTAAATTTCATTGTGTGATTATATTTCTCAAAATTATATAAGGGAGAACTTTATGGTAACTTACCTCAAAATTTCCAAGAAGCATGTATTCGACAAACTTTTCTTTCAAGTTTTTCAATAAAATCGTTGTCCCCAACTGGGTAGACTTTGACTGACTTCCAGGTCCAAAGAGAGGGGTGGTGGAAGAAAATTTAAGGCTTTCGAAAAAGGTGTCAGCAATATGAGCATCATACCCTAGATGATCATCATTTGGGAATGCATCTAAAAGAATTTTCTGCATGGCAGTTGTATCCCTTAAGTAATCATACATACCAACCTCTATTTGATTGCCTCTATTGCTAGCTTGTGAATAACTACTATTGTTGTATTCATTCCTAATTGGTGAATCTGGACGTAGTGGGAATTGAATCAGTGGTTGATTCAACCATTTCTAGTATCGTTCATCTCTGATTTTTTCTCTTAATTCAGCGTTCTCTCGATTTTACGTTGTCTTGGGGTGCAACGGAAGATGGTAGGTAGGTCGATCATCATCACTAGAATCCTAATAATTTCAAAAAAAAATATTTGAACATAATTAGTACAAAATCTATGATATCAATTAGTAAGAACATTGAAAATGCATGATTATTTGGTTTTACTTTGCAATAATTACATTAGTATACCAAAAAAATATTATTACCATCATTGTCATGGGATTGTGGCTAGAAGATGCAATATTGTTACAATTGGCAGGGTGAAGTGGTTGTCCATTTTCATCTATCAAATGCGCCTTGCGGTATGCTGCTCCTGATAAGAGATTTTGACGTTTTGGAGTTGTTTGAATACTTTGTGCATCTAAAATCGATTCTAAATCTACATGAACCTGCAAATTTGTATACATTATAAATTTTATTAAGCTGATTGACATGGATAAAAAACATAAATTCAATTAGATAATGAAAATATAAATAAAATCTGAAGTAAATATTACGTCTCGAGATGGATAGGGAGAACTCCGCGATGGAATTTGAGAAATATTATGGAACGAGTTGGATTTTGAATAATTTTCCATTCGATATAATTATGATATTTTCTCCATGCATTTGAGTAAAATCAACAATAAATTTTGGTGTACACACCTAAAAGTAATTTTGGCGCCTTAGAAAAATAGTTACTGTTATCGGTGCTAATGTACAGTTAACCGCACCAATGCATTTTAGTTACTACGCACCAGTGATGTGTTATTAATTGACACACCGGTGATGAAAAGCTGCAAATAAAAAAAGTGCAACTTTATTTTTTTAAAGTGAAAAAAAATGGTAAATTGAAAAGTGGGCGGAAAAATATTTTTGAAAAACTAATTTCATAAAATAATTCTTTAAATACTAAAAAATTTTCATTATTTCACTATTTTTGCAAAATAATTCATCCAAATATTTTCACGAGACATACCTGGAGAAAGAGAGCACGAGAGCACTGTGGAAAAACAAAATAATTTCAAACAGAACTATTCAGAAAATCAGAATTCCAAACCTCTGGTGATTCAAACCCTGTAGCATAGAATTTCAAATGACCTCGTGACTAAATATTATTACTTTTTTTACATTTTTTGCAGTATTTTTTTACGTAGTAAGTAGAACATTTAAATTTACTGTTCATTTTCATAGATAAAAAAAACAAAACAAAACAAAAACAAAAAAATAAAAGAAAATCCATTTTACCCTAAACTCTTCATTCTTTTTGTTTCTACCCTTGTTTCTTCATGTTTTTGTGATTTAAGAATTAGGGATTTTCATTTTAGATTTACAGGGTTTTTATTTCTATATATATAGGCCTATGACATCTAACCCATGGGACTATTTTCATAGTCGGATCCCAATCCATGACAGCCCTTGCATGAATTTTAAAAAACTGAATTTTTTTAGTCAATGTGCCCTGCATAACCTAGCGCACCGGTGCACTGTCTTATCACAACGCACCGCACATGTATTGTTTAATAAAAAAAATTAAAAATAGATTTTTTTAAATCCGTGTGCCATATGTAAAATAGGGCACTGGTGCGCTATTTCATTATAGCGCACAACGCACATATTGTTTGGAAAAAACAATTTTTTATTTGTGTTAATCGGTACACCATTTAACGTATAATGCATCGGGTCACCTTGTTGACAAAGAGCACTGTATGGTGGTCCCTTGTTTGCGCGGGGTGTTTATAAGAATCGGCCGCACCACCCCCTCCATGACACCATATGCTACAAAAACTAATAGTAGAGTATTTTTATTAATTTTTCAGTTTTAATTGGTGCGCTGGTGAACATATAACGCACCGGTGCTCCTTATTTACATAGAGCATCGTACAGTGTTTTATACTATTTTGGCGGTTTGTTTATAAGAACACGACGCACCAACGTCGGTGCGTACAACATTAAAGGCCCATCGGTTTCTTGATATTTATTTTCTTACCTAAAAATTTGATGATTTATTTATTAAATATATTAATGAATGATATGGTACAGTTTTCATATTGATAAAGAAATGATTGACAAGATATCAAGTAACAAAAATACTGATAGTGTTAGCCATCAGTAAATTTTTGTCAAAGAAAATGATGGCTAAAAATAAGTCTGAAGCCTTCAAGAGATTGTTTTCATGAAAAGACTACTCATTCTTGAAGTCTTCTTATGATGTTTGAACTTTGCAAGTAAACTTCACTGCTGTTTCATTAAAAGAAAACCAAGTTAAACCTGTTTCCCTCTGCAAAATTGTTCCCTAAACAACCCCTCTTTCATCATTTCATTCACTAATTTTGACCCTTTTTATCCTCCATTTACCTCTGAACAATCCCATTTCTGTCTTCATTTTATCCTCATTATCCCAAGGGAACCTTCCAAATCCCTTTTAAAAACTCATAAACATCCCTCTTGGCTGTTTAAAAACTCATATTTTGTCCATCGGAACCCCAAAATACCCTTACAAAACCCTCTATTTACCTTGAAAATGAATTTTTCAAAACACACAGGCTTTAACACCCGAGGGCTTTAAAATATTTGACCTTTCCCCTCCATGTTTTCGGGCACTATAAACAAGTGCTTTAACAAAAACCCCTTTAACCTTATCGCATCAGCTTTTTCCCTGAAATACTGCATTTTCGTTGTAAAATTTTCCCCCGATGTGATAAGCTCCTCACTCTTGGCCCTTGGTCACACATCCCTCCACGGGACCATCCCACCATGCCTTTTCTTAAGCCCCCATCACATCGACGTTATTTCTTTGTTCGCCTTTCCCCCCTATGCGATAAGCCCTTCTTCCCTTGACCCCAGTTCTGTGTGCTCCCATGGAACCTTGCCTTTCCCTTACTCTTTTCCCTTTCTCCTTATCCCCGCCTTGTCACTTTGCGAAATAATCTCAACTGTTGATCTTTAAAGATCAACGGCTATCATGACTCTTTTCTTATCTTCCCTCTGTCCAAATCTTACCATCTATTCACCTTGGTCGAAGAATCTCCTCCGTTGATCCATTTGATCTGACGGTCCTCATCTAACCTGATGACCCAGTTCCACCGGGGCCTACCATCCACCACATACAACGTCTGCCCTATCAAATGATGCCACCTGTCTTCCACTTTTATTTCTGCCCATGCAACTTGTTCATCGCATTCAACCTGAATCGTCGGATCTCCTCCCCCTCATCCGACGGCATGTATTCCATATCGCATAATTTTGGCGCCCGGATTTTAACACTCCAAAAAAATGTGATACTGGTGGTTTTCCAAAATCCATGTGGCGAGCGATGAATGTAATCGCACTCCATCCATCCCAAACCACTTATTGCCCTTTCGTCGCTCGATAACCACCAGTGGTTTTATAAAAATGATTTCTCCTCATTTTCGCACCCTCTTTCAAATTTTAACCTGGTTAGCTCCTCTGCCAGGGTTTCCCTCCTCCGTCGCTGCATTTCACCACTCTCACTGCCCCTCCACCATTCCCCTGAGCCTCTGTCGCAGTTATCCAAGCTCCCGCAGGTTTTTTTGTAATATGTTTATCATGTTTTGCAGGGTTTAAAGGGTGGTTAATTAGTGCGATTTCCACAGTCACAGTTAGGTAACATAGGTTGCACGATGAAGATATTGTAGCCAAAGATTGAAAAGAAAGGAATCAGAAGATGATTTAATTTCATGTTTATTCGATGGATCACTATCTCTGACCTTCAGCAAACTCTCCAGATCAGCAAAAACCTCAACACCTGAGCAGAAGAAGCAGCAAATTATACCTGAGAGGATTAAGGATTAATGCAATATATTCAATATTTGATACTTAATCCACAGGTTAAAGATAATAATGCAGTTCGAAGACCCCAAAGATAATCAATGGAGCTTAATAGAGATAAAGCACAAATTAAAAGCAGATCACCACTTAAAGCCATAGAAGCAGACAGATCAACGCAAGAGCCTCTGAATGCCACATCATTGAGGCCATAACTCCTCAACTTCCACCTGCAGATTAATTTTTGCAAAAGAATACACAATGAATGCACAGTCAGAGATCTTTTGCCAAAGACAACTCAGAATTTATGATCAGCCTACCAAAGCCCCCAAAGTCAACAAATAGTAACTAAGGTTGATGAATTTTAATGCAAATTTATTAAAACAGATATGAGAATTAGAAATCTTCTCTCTTAGGCCTCCCAAAGTTCAATAAACCATTACTCTATATTAATTGAACCAATGATCCCTTCTTGCACTCCACCTCCTCTTTCTTCTATAAATACTTCTGTAGAAGACATTATAGAGGTTGGTCTCTAGATATTTGTTGCATGTAAATAGCTTTTGAAGCTGTTGTAGCTCTGTTTGTAATTGAAGACACATAAGTTGAGATGAGAAGTTTGAAGTTGTAGAGGCCCATTAAACTTGAAGATTGTAACTGGTTTTAACATCAAATACAAATAGCTGATTTATGGGATCTTGGTCTATGTCAATGGTGATGTGTTTCTAACTGTAATTGTCATTTTTATTTATGTTTTCATTCTGTCCACTTTTCTCTGATAAAGAACAACAAATATAGATTAGGATTTACTTCTGAAGTACCCTAAATCTCACTGAAAATATTTATCCTTTATGTTTTCTCTTGAAATTACATCAAAAGCAGGCTAGTTTAAAAGTACTTACCTGATCTTAGATTACTTTTGTGTCTTTCTTTAAGTGCATGCCAAAAGTAGGATAGTTTTAAAGTACTTACTTGATCTTAGGTTGTTCTTTGTTTCTTCATGTATTTTATTTATTTCACGTCATTTCTTATTGTTTCATTCCATAATATCAACTTAAAGAGATCCTTTGGCATAGATGACTTGCCCCATGGATCACTCAAGAACCTTGTTGTCTGATTAAATCCTATTATGACTCCATAGCCCAATGGATTGATGATGCTCCTAGCCTATCTTATCAGTTGAACCATTCCTTCACCTACTCACACCTTCAACCTTCATACAGACTTCCTTCATCTTCATAGTATCCTTGCCCAACCAAAAAAAACAAAAACTTTGTTCTTCGTAACTAGCCTAATATCATATCATAAAACTTAAAGATCATATCTTTGAACTTCTACATAGAGAGATCCCTCTCTGAATCTAGGATGGCCAGGTCCTCAGATTCCAAAGTGGTTTTGATGTAGGCTCTACAGCATTTGTACTTGCCAATCTTGCAAACTACGGAGTCCCAACATACTGGCGACCATACTGGGGAATCCTGAGTAAGATCCTTAAAACAAAACACTCAGTGTTCAGTGCAGTATAAGTAACTTTCTTCAAGCACTACCAAGCATGTTGGTAATCATGATAGGACTTGTCTGAATCAGTGGAAATCTAAGCACTTCTTAGGATTCTAATAGACCCTTATCAAACCTTGAAGAAATCAGCTAAGTAAGCCATAGATTAAACTCTATTTGTCTCATCACCGTAGCTAAGTGCTGAAATAGATTTAGGACACTCTCATAAACCACAGGACTATAAAAACTAAGAAAACCCAAAAATATTTCAGATTGGTATTCAAACCTGTTAATGGTGGTGGACCATAAAACATTTTACCTTCAAAAGATAAAAATTTCCACCTGGTGACTCCACAATCCTGAATGGACCTAAAGACTCCACTGGGAAACACATTTATGTCATAAACATCATACAAACTCACTTAAGGATATTGTGAGAAGTTAAGTTTCCTTGTTTGAAAGATTATTTAGCCTATCAAAGATTGTCATATTTGGTTAAACTTTTCATACCATTGGGTCTGAAAAAAAAATCATAGTGGCTTCTAGAAGAGTTCATACTAGAGCACGTCCCGACCCAAATCCTCCTGATATAGTTGATAATCCAGAAAGTATACTTAGGAAATCTCCTAAGTCTAAAACTTCAACTGTTGTTAGGCCAGTCCATAGAGCTAATTTTGTTCCTGAAAACCTTATAGATTTACAAGATGCACAAGTTGACTTAAGAAACCCATTCAGAACTAGGTCACTTGGTGATATAGATCAGATAGACTTTGAGCTTTCACACTCACCTCAACATAGTGGGGAAAACATTGTTAACAGAGAAACCACCCCACCCAATTTACATTTCCTTCATAATTTTGGTTTCTCTCATCTAAGATATGCTCAATAGTCTCTTGCCGATCCATCCACTTCTGTTATCCATACACCCACTACTCAAACTACCCCATTCCATCAACCCCCTTCCTTCTTACATCCTCCACATGTAAACCCCCCATTTTTTCCACAACCTCCTATCATGGCAACATGGTATGCCCCTCTAGTCCTTCCTTTAACTTTAGTCAATATGCCATAGGACTATCAGTCCAAGATACCATTATATGATGCCAGTAGTGCTACTACTACTTCACAACATGTGGACAAGATGAATGACTATTTTGATAGAAATGAGATAGATGATGAAACTGTCAAACTCAGATTGTTTGCTCAAAGTTTAGGGGGAGAAGCAAGAAAGTGGTTTAAAATCTTAACCCCTAATAGTATTAATGACCTCCAAGCCCTCCATCAATCATTCCTAAACAAATGGGAAGTCAGAAAAAACCCTCTCCAAATACTTTCAGACTAGAATAACCTTAAAATAAACACTGGGGAAAGTGTTCAAAATTATTGCACTAGGTTCAATAGTGTTTATAATGTACTAACCCCAGAATTGAAACCTCTACAAGGCTCAGCTTTGGCCAAATTTCCTGAAGGATTTGACCCTAAAATGGCATACCAGCTGAGAGAGAGAGATCCTTTGACGTTGGAGGACATGCAGAAAGGAGCTCTTGCTGTGGAGGTAAATCTGATTGAGAAAAAAGCTAGGATGAGGAATGAAAAGAAAGTATCATTTAGGGAAGAAACTACACCCTCCACATCTAGCTCAAAAATGGAAAGAATGATGGAGGAAATGATGAAGAAAATGAGCATAGTTGAGAGAGCACAATCCAGAGAAAATCAATCAACTCCCCAAAACAGAAATCAATCTCAAAATCAAAATCAGAACTTTAGGAGAAATCAACCTCATAACAGACAAAGAGAAGATGATCAACATATCAGACCTCCCTTCCATGAAAATTATGTCAATGACGATGAAGAAACCAGTGAAAAAATAGAGGATGACAACATGAATATGTTGGGAGTAAGTAATGAGGATTCTGATCTCATTTATGAAACAAAACAAGGTCTATATACACCTTATGATGACAGAAGACCACAAATAGATTATTATGAACAATAATATGAAAATTCCATCATAGGGTCACCTAAACAATATGACCTCAGAAGTAAAAAGAATCAAGATACTCCCATAAACAAAATCTCTGATAAATCTACCACAAACAACCCTGAAAATACACCCAAAAAGACAGCTGGAAATCACAAAATAGTGGCTGTAAATTCTAATTTAAATAAAGGTAAAAATGCTCAAACCAATGAAAAACAGAGTATTAACCCCAGTAGCACTAGCACCTCAGCTAATGCTCCTGAAAAAACCATTCTAACTGCTGTAAATAATAAAAAACAGCAAGCTGATTTTGCTGATGAAATAGTAACTAAGAAGGCTGAATTAAACATGTTAAAAAACCAGATTCCTTTTAGCCTAGAAAATGAAATATCCAAAATCAAAATCTTTGTTCCACCTAATGAATTAGTCACTCAAAATGTATATAGAGGTCAGATTTTGAAGGCTTTAAACATAGAAGACATTCATGACATAGTTAACTTAAATGATGATACCCCAGAACTAATATTTGGACCAAAAATTGAAGGAAAATTTCAAGAAGGAACTACCCCTCCTTTCTACATCAGTTTAAACATTCATGACAATATCTTGCACAATGCCATGCTTGATTCAGGAGCATCACACAACCTTATGCCCAAGGTAATAATGGAAATATTAGGCTTAGAGGTAACTAGACCCTACAAATATTTATATTCCTTTGATTCAAGTAGGGTGAGAATCCTGAGCCTAATAAAGGATCTGTGTGTTAAATTAACCCAAATACCAGCCAAGAGTTTAGTGATGGACATTGTAGTGGCTGATATAACCCCCAAATATAGAATTCTCCTTTCAAGATCATGGGGCACTAAGTTACAAGGCACAATGCAGATGGATATGACTTATGCCACCATCCCTGTATTCAGTCAACTTAGAAGACTCTACAGGGAAACACACATGAAATACATGGTGAGTAACCAAGGGAGACCAGAAAACTCCCCTCTTTACTCCATACACACTAACCTTGACTCTTTTATTCTTTTCAATGATGATATTCATAAAGAGCAAGAGCTAATCAGTGAAAAAACATCAAATGTTGTGATCACTTCACTTTCAAACATAGCTACAGCCTTTGATGAGGAGGAAAATAAAGGGGAATTAAAAAATAGTCTGCTGATTTAGAAATCCATAGCAAACAGATTAGAGGTCTTGAGGTCCAAAACAACCATAAAAATAACGCAGATCATGAAAATCAAGAAGTAAAACCTCAAAACATTGAAAACTTTGAGGAACAAAACTCAGAAAAATGTAGTGAAGACCCTTGTACAGAAAAAAATGATAAAGAAGACAAAGAGGACAGCAATGAAATAAATCTCAAATCTGAAAACAGTCCTCTTTGGAACATGAATTTTGATGGGTCTTGCACTAAAAATGATGCAGGAGCAGGCATATGGATACACAACACTGAAAACAATCATGCTGAGGGGCATTCTTTTAAATTGAATTTTCAATGTACAAACAACATAGCTGAGTATGAATCTCTCTTTTTAGGCCTTCATTTATTGAAAACGTTAGGGGCCAAGAGGATAAAAGTTCATAGGGATTCAGAGTTGATTATTAGGCAAGTAAATGGGGAATATAGTGCTAAACATCCCAGACTTAGGACCTATAGAGATGATGCCATGGACTTGCTAAGAAATTTTGATGAATTCCAACTTATCTTTGTCCCAAGAAACCAAAATGTCCTTGCCAATGGTTTAGCCTTTGCTGCTAGAACTTGTCTTACACCTTATGAAACCAAGAAATGCACCACCCAAGTCAAATTTAGACCAGTTGTCTTAGACAATGAAATATACTGGCAATTTTTTGAGGGAGATAAACAAATAGAAGATTTCTTACAGTCCAAAAATGAATTTGAGACATCAAACTCAGATTCAGATTATGATAAACACTGTCTTATTGAAGAAAAACCACTTGTTGAAGAAGAAAAGTCTCCCAAGATTGCTGAAATAAATCTGTTAACCTATGAACCCAATTATAAAACAAAGAATAGCACAGATTTAGAAAATGAAGACTTAGAAGTGCTACAATCTAAAGACCAAAGCTTGCCAAAGGGACTGGTCCCTTTAGAAGAACTATTTGACTTGAATGATGTGGCCAAAAAGCCAAAACTGGAACCCATAGAATCTGAAGTGAAAGAATGCAATATAGGCAATGAGGAAAACCCAAAATAATCAAAATATCTAAAACCCTGCCTGCTCACATTAAACTGAAATACATTGAGCTTCTTAAGGAATTTTCTGATGTTTTTGCATGGAGCTATGAAGATCTGAAATCATATGATACAAAAATAATTCAGCATAAGATACCCCTCAAAGAAAACCAGAAACCTTTTAAGCAAAAATTGCACAGAATCAACCTTGTTCAATTACCTCTGGTAGAGAAAGAAATAAGAAAAATGTATGAGGCTGGAATTATTGTCCTTGTTAGATACTCAGAGTGGGTGTCTAATCTTGTATTAGTTAGGAAGAAAACATGAGAGATAAGGCTTTGCATTGATTTTAGGAACTTAAACAAAGCCTCACTTAAGGACAACTATCCTTTGCCCAAAATGGATCATATTTTACAAAAGGTAGTTGGTTGTAAAATAATTTCTTTTCTAGATGGCTTCTCAGGTTACAATCAAATATTGGTACATCATGATGATCAAATTAAAACAGCCTTTACTACACCTTGGGGTACTTTCATGTATTTGAAAATGCCTTTTGGTTTAATGAATGCTGGTGCCACATTTCAGAGAGTCATGGATATTGCATTTTCATAAGAAATAGGTTACTTCATTGTGATTTACCTTGATGATATAACTGTTTATTCTAAAACAGATGAAGAACACCTAATACACTTGAGAAAAGTCATTGAAAAGTGCAGAAAATTTGGATTGTCCTTAAATCCAAAGAAGACTTTGTTTGGTCTCCAAGAAGGTAAACTTCTTGGGCATATCATATCAGAATAAGGACACTAGAACATTTGGCGAAAATTCCGACGGCCAAATCGTCGCTATTCTGACACATTGTCGTCGCAAGAGTGACAGTTAGAGAGCGGGGAAAACGTGGTTTACCATATCGTCGCAGTTCCGACGCAACTAAAAAGTGTCGCACTATCGACACTTTTTCCGTCGCTTCCAAACAAGCGTCACTCTTCCGACGTTTCCCAATACGTCGCACTTCCGACCTTAAAAGCAGAAACAAGGTTGTAGTAAAAAGCCACACAATTACAAGTCTACTGGTTCACACTCTATTTAATCAAAGCTGAAGTCAATTAAGTTATAGCAGAATTAATTTCTATGTTGCAGTTACAATCCAAACAAAGGAAAACCAATCTGCAAGGAAAGAAATCAATCAACCACAGCAGGAACAGGACCCTATTCCCTGGTGAGGAACTTCAGCACCTGATGCATGACACTTGATCACACTGTATGAAAGATAACTTCAAGAGACAAGACCCTATTCCTATGAACAGGAACCTTCAGCACTTGTTC
The DNA here is from genome assembly GCA_034641835.2 of Pinus albicaulis. Lineage (NCBI taxonomy): Eukaryota > Viridiplantae > Streptophyta > Pinopsida > Pinales > Pinaceae > Pinus > Pinus albicaulis. The sequence continues at coordinate 987,948,928 of CM076569.1, forward strand.
TCTTGTTTCTAATCACACTGCAGGAAAAGGAAAGCAATGAGTGAGGGCAGGACCCTATTCCCTTATGCAAGAACCTTCAGCACCTGCCTCCCAACATCATACATTCATACAATCAATAGAAATGGAATTCTCAACTTCCAAGAGTGAATGCATTCAACATATGCAGCGCTAAAGAAACAGAGTATTACTAAACTGTGTAACTAGTGTCCAACAACAGAATTAAAGTGAAGCGCAAACAACATAAAGAAATAAAAAAATTACAAGAACCAAAGGGTGAATCTTGTGAGGAAGGCGGGCCCTTTCCTTCTCACAAGATTCCCCGGGAGAAAGAATTAAATTGGAACGCTCAAAGGAAGGATTTATTCATCTGTCAAAGCAACTGTTATATTACAGATGGAGACTAGCTCCAGTTCTCACACAATACTCTACTGTCGCTTACAATCATTGACTCCCTACTAATGATGATGTCTCCTCTTTATAAAGAGGAGACATCTTTTACAATTTACATGAGAGCGAATCTATATTATCTCAAATCTGTTTTCTTTCCCAAAACAAGACTATTCTGTTCTTCCAAGAAAAGATGCTGTTACAACAGAGACAACAAGAATGCTATCTTCAGGATAATCCAGGTAACCGTGTCTTCATGCTGTTGCTGTTGTTTCCACAAAAATGTTCTTCCAGAATCGCAAATTACGCATGACGGAATTTGCGTGCTTGACAGCTGTTTCAGCAACTGAGTCAGCTGTTTCAGCAACGACCGCTTGTTCCTAGCAACGCATATAACTATCTGCGATCTTTGGACTTGTGTTAGCAACGATACACTTCAATTAATGATAAAATATAAGAGTATTATGGAATTAAATGTAACACATATTAAACATATAATAAAGAAGAGGATTGTATATACCTTGGGATAAAGTAGATAAGAAATGATAATGGAATCCTTTCTAATCATGGTTTAAAAAGTAAAATGGTGTCAAAGTATATAGCAAAAATGATACATAGTGGAGTCCTAACATCCCCCCCAGCTAAAAATGTTGCATGTCCTCAGGCAACCCCTAGTCTGAATCAGAGTCTGAGTACTGGGACTGAGCATGCAAATTACTCAATAAATAGCTGGAGAAGGTGGCATCTGTAGGAGCTCTGAATCCACTGTTGTTCTGCAAGTTTTGCCATGCCAAGGCTTCATCTCTGTCAGTCAACTGGTAATGACACTGATATTTGTCTGAAGGCAGCAATAAAATTGGAAAATGAAAATGATACCCAATCCAGTTTATTCCACAACGTTGAATGCAACCAATGTAATTAGAAACCCTGGATAATGCAGCTTGAAGATTGTGAGGGTTAAAAGGGTGATAATCCTGTCTTTCTTTACATGACTGCTGCCAAAACATAACATTGGCCTTCAATGCAGCAGTACCCTTTACTCTAATCTGCTATTGACACTTAGAAAGTGTTGAAGCCTGTAACTGCTGTATATACCTCTGCATTCCTGGCTTCTGTAAGAATTTATGATATTGTGCGATGAACATGGCTGGGCTTAAAGGCTCTGGTCTGATCCATAGGAGTCTATTCTCCTCATTATGACTGCTTGCAGTGAACGCAGTTTTCCAAGTGAGCTGGTTAGACAAAAATGAAACAAATGCCCTTATTTGTATATCTCCTGCAATTGGAATAAGATTAACTCTTCTATTGTCGGGAATGACCTCATTATGAAGGTAGAGTTCGCACAGCAAATGCTGGTCACTCTCGAGGGCTTCATTAAAAGTCTCCACAAATTTCTCTGAAGTCATTAACTCATATGATCTGCCATCTTTTATTGCTTTTAATTGAAAATAAGCTAATCGTTCAGCAAGAAAGAGAGAGTAGTTTACAGAGGGTTTGCGTGTAGCCAATAACTTCTGGACTAATGAAAACATCAAGGCCATCTTTTCTTTAGATTCCTTGACTTCCTTTTTGGAGTCCTTGAGCTGTTGCATCATTTGTTCCCAACTATCCCAGTTGGCATATACATGGTTCTGCCATTGTAACCTATGCTGACGTAATATTATATCTTGTTCTTCAGCATATTGCCTCTTCCATTTGTTCATCTGTTCGAATTGATTCCATGGCAAGGTCTGTGTCTTGGCATCAGAAGTACTGGGTTGGGACGTTGTTTGAATGGCCACACTGACTAATTTAGAACGAGATACCTGTGGTGATGCTTCTGTCTGAGTAGCTGCATTAACTGATAAAGGATGAGACATCTGTGGTGGTGCTTCTGTCTCAATGGCTGCATTAACTGATAAAGGACGAAATATCTGTGGTAGTGCTTCTGTCTGAATAGCTGCATTAACTAGCAAAGGCCGAGGTATCTGGGGTTTGATTTCTTTTTCTTCCTTTATAGAGAGCCCTACTGGTTCTTGTGGAGCAGTAGGGCATCCCTATTGTATTCCAGCTGATGTAGATGCCTCTGACAATTGAATTTTAACTAGCTTGTAGCCTGCATCCTGATAAATGTTGCCACACTCATGGCACATGTAATCCTTGCATGGCTCCTTATTTTGCATTGAGGCTGTGTGTGCTAACATATAAAGATTCAGTTCTCTATCAAAAGCCTCTCGAGCCATGGTTAGTTCATTCTTGTAGGCTTCCAATTTAGACTTCAAAAATTCATTCTCCTGCAGTAAAGATGTCATAGTATGTAAACCTTGTGCGCTAGTTGACTCTGTTGGGGTAGTCTGTTGATGCACGGTCGTAGCTGGTTCTTGTGGGACAGCTACTGCTGATCTCCCACTATCATCATGCTTGGTGTATTTTTGTACCACAGTGGCTGGTTCTTGTGTTTCAGCCACTGGGTAAGTGACTGGTTCTTGTGTGACAGTCACTTCTTGAGCCATAAACAATGTCGTATTATCCCGGGGCACTGGTTCTTGTGTGGCAGTGCCACCGGACGAGACGGGTTGGGCGGTTTGAATTGGGGAGTGAGATTGGAGTTTTAACAGAATAGTGGCAGGGTCAGGGGAGATGGAGGTGAGTCCTGTATCAACAGTCATCTTCATTTTTCTTTTTGGTAGGAAGGCAGCAAAATCACTGCCTTTCCTTTTCTTTGAGGGGGAGGGTTCTTCTCTGGGGGAAGGGCTTTCAGAAGAAGTGAGGATTTGAAATCTAGCCCTTGTCCGTCGTCTGGAGACTGAGACTATTGGGGTTCTTTTCTTTTTAAAAGTGGGTGGGGAAAGGGGTGTTAGAGAGTCGTCACTAGGGATAGAAATAGTGGGGACAGATGACTCTACTAGGTGGGGCGAGCTCGGGGTTGGGTCAACTGGGGAATATGGAATATCGTCCTGCTGTCCTTCATAAGGAATTTCAGGAGTATCATGAGAACTTTCGGGTTGTTGGGACGTTTGAGCCTGCTGAGGAATTTCAGGCAGTTGGGGAACAGGGAATGGGACATGCAGAGGGGGATTTTGCTGAGCAAAACCCTTCTGTATCAACAACTGGCATAAACGGTGGTGGGTGAGGGATAACATTGGAAATTTAGAGCGTCTACAATAATAAGACATGTTTCTAATACAGCCAAGCAAATAATAGGGGATATTAATCAGTCGTCCATTTCTCAAATGATTCATCAAGACAAAATCGTGATTGTACACTACCTGGTAACGTCCTTCACATGTTAAGTAGTGTTTGATGAATTCTGCCACCGATGGCCATGGTTGAGGAAGTGAGTGCAGACTAACCCCGCGGCCTTTGAGTTCCACTGGCTCATCTGGATGAAGAAAATCTTGCTGCGCATTGAGAATAACCTGCTTTCTGCTGAACCAGTGAGTACCAATAGCTGGTAATCCTGATACCTGAACTATGTCCTCCTCTGTTACTGAAATGCGAACCCCTTGAACCACTGAAAAATCACCTTGAAGGTTTTGTGCAAACTCTAAGACTTGTTCCTGGTCAAATTCACCCAATCTTTCAAAATATATTTTCCATCCCGCTTGTTGGAAAATCTGATAGGCTTCGGGAAACAATTGAAGAAGATTTATGGAGCCGGCCTCATGTCTAATGGCCGACCCTCCCATGGTTGTAGCTTTGAGTTATACGCAGAGGCACAGAACACAGTAAACACAGACCCTGATCGCGCTAGTTGTTGCAACAGAGGCTGCAAGGTCCAAATGACGGCGGAAATGGATATGACAAGGGACAGAGGCTTGGTAAATGCGAAATGATTGTTCAATTTTTGAAATTCCCCCCCCTACGTATGGTGTAATGATGATTGGCCATGTGAAGATCTATAATCATTATGAATGAAATCCTCTCTTTAATATAATTTAACTGAATTACATTAAAACCTCATACCTTACATTTTTTTACCTTTGGTTTAATAATTCGAAGTGTCGATTGCTTCAAAATGGCTTAATGTACATGGAAGAATCTGTAGATTTCTTTGGAATTTTAGAACAGGAGTGTAACTGGATCTGGTCAGTGCTGAATAATTCTTCACCAGAAGGATCTGAAGTATAATCATGGAGAACCAAAAGCTTATATGACAGTGAAAAGAAATGATGTTTTAATGATAACAGGTTGCTGAAACAGGTGTTTCAGCAATGGAAAAATGAATGGTACGTTGTTGAAACTGGTGTTTCAGCAACGAGAAAAATCAGAGAAATGGGATAAATGACTTGGGTCTGTAACAGTAGGGAAAATATTTGATGGGGAATAATTTCAGCAGTAAGGGATGGGAAATACTGACTGAGGGAAGATATTTCAGGAATGGTAGGGGTGGGAAAAATGGAGAAATGGGAATAATGTAGGAATAGGTATGAAGGGATATTACTAGGAAATGGGATAAAATGATGGGAACAAGCTTCTGTGATTGAAGCTTCAGATCTTCTTATGATGAATCTGTCCTCCTTAATGAGCTTTTCCAGAATCTGCAAAATTCCATTGTAATATGCCAATCCTTGACAGGGATTATTAGTGCTAAATCTAATCTAATACTAAAAATACAGTGCAGAAAATTAAATGCTGTGAGGAGCAGAAGACTCCCCTAGAAAAGATAATGAATATCAGTCATGCAAGCAGTCTTAAAATCCTCTTTAGAAACAGGGCGCTGGTATAGACGGAGCCTATGACCATTGACTAGTAGAGGTGTTTTAGAATCATCAATTGTTAAAAGTCTTACCGTTCCATTTGGAAAAACAACATCTACCTCATATGGTCCAAGCCAACGTGTACGTAGCTTACCCTGAAAATTTTCAAACCGAGAGTCATACAACAAGGCCCAATTACCTTTTTCGAACTGCTTGTGTTTGATCATTTTGTCATGCCACTTCATCCTTTGTTGCTGTATCATGGTTGTTTGATGGATGGCATCTAATCTCTTTTCATCCAACTCCAGAAGCTGCTGCAACCTAGTTGTCTGCACATCAGTCAAATCAAGATTAACAGCTAAAGCAGTTCTTAAAGTTTTGATCTCAAATTCCACAGGAAAAACAACATTTTTACCATAAACCAATTCATAGGGAGAAAAACCTGTAGTGTTTCTCCAAGTAGTTCTGTAAGCCCATAATGCCTCAGGGAGCCTTTGGGACCAATCCTTCCGGTTGTCCTTCATTGTTTTAGTTAGAATGGCTTCTAAAACTTTATTTGTGCTTTCCACCTGCCCATTGGCCTGGGGGTGGTATGGTGTAGTCATTCTATGTTGAATATGATATTTGTGAAGGGTAGATTTAAAACCATGAGAATTGAATGGAGGTCCTCCATCAGTGACTAGCTCTCTAGGAATTCCAAATCTATTAAAGATGTCTTCAAACAAGAAAGCTAGAACAGCCTCTTCATTGGCTCTAATAAGTGCTTTGGCCTCCACCCATTTAGTCATATAGTCTGTACAGACTAATATATAAGTTCTTTGATTGGATGGAGGGTTAATGGGTCCTATAAAATCCAAGGCCCATCTTTCAAATGGTTCAGAAACTACCTGGGGGTTTAATGGCATTTGGTCTCTATGATTGGGTTGACCCATTCTCTGGCAGCTGTCACAAGCCCTTACATATTTCTTTGCATCCTTAAATAATGAGGGCCAATAATAACCCATCCTCAATATTTTGTGTGTTGTTCTTTTATCAGCGAAATGCCCTCCACAAGGGCCATCATGACAAGCTTTCAGTATGTCATACACTTCATCTTCTCTAATGCATCTTCGGATTTCCTGATCAAGCCCTGTGTAGAAAAGACACCCACTTATCCAGCTATACCTAGCACTTTGTTGAACAATTCTTCTCTTTTCTCTGTATGACAGGTGTGATGGTAATTTTCCTGCAACCAAATAATTAGCAATATCTGCATACCATGGAGAGTGAGCAGAAACTGCCAACAAATACTCATCAGGAAAAGAATCATCTACTGGAATATCATTGTCAGTTTTTAACCGTGAAAGGAAATCAGCCACCACATTTTCTTTACCTGGCTGATCTACAATTGTGATATCAAATTCTTGCAATAATAATAGCCATCTAGTAACTCTAGCATTTGTGACAGATTTGTTCATTAAATACTTAATAGCTGAATGATCAGTGTGCACAAAAGTAGAATAACCAGTGATATAGTGTCGGAATTTATTAATGGCATAGATTACTGCAAGAAACTCTTTCTCGGTAACTGTGTAATTAAGCTCAGCAGGGGTCATATTCTTACTAATAAAGTAGATAGCATAAGGGAGATGATTTTCCTCTTGTCCCAAGACCGCTCCAATTGCAGTGTCCGAAGCATCAGAAGATATATGAAAAGGGAGGTTCCAATCAGGCCCCCTCAAAATAGGAGCAGTAGATAACTGATGCTTGAGTCCTTCAAAAGCTTTCTGACAAGAATTAGTCCACTTAAATTCAGCATTTTTCATAAGCAACACAAACAATGGAGAAGCTATTTTAGAGAAATCTTTAATAAATCTTCTGTAGTATCCAGCATGTCCTAGAAAACTTCTCACATCAGTTTGAGTTTTAGGAACAGAAAGATTCCGAATGACCAATATTTTAGATGGATCTACCTGAATACCTTGAGATGAAATAAAATGTCCAAGCACTATTCCTTCACTCATCATCATATGGCATTTTTCAGTACTTAGGGAAAGGTGAGCTTGTATACATCTTTTAAGTACTTTCTCAAGGTTTTGTAATGCATCTTCAAAAGACACACCATAAGGAGTAAAATCATCCATAAATATTTCCATAGAATCATTCAGCATATCAGAAAAAATTCCTATAACAACTCTTTGAAAAGTTGCTGGTGCGTTACATATCCCAAATGGAAGAACTCTATAGGAAAAAGTTCCCCAGGGGCTGGTGAAAGTGGTCTTGTCTTGGTCTTGGGGTGCAATTCTTATCTGATTATACCCACTAAATCCATCTAGAAAAGAAAAGAATTTCTTCCCTGCCAGACTATCCAACACCTGATCAATGAAGGGTAAAGGAAAGTGATCCTTTTGAGTAGCTTTGTTCAAGGCTTCGTAGTCAACACATACTCTCCATTTCCCGTTTTTCTTAGGGACAGTTACCAATGGGGAAACCCATTCACTGTCAGATATAGGGTATATAAATCCTGCATTAAGCAATTTTTGAAGTTCTTCTTTAACAATTTCTCGTAAATTAGGATTCATTCGTCTTTGGGGTTGACAAACAGGTCGGCATCCCTCTTTAATGTAAATTCGATGAGTACATAATTCAGAAGAAATACCTTTCATATCCGTGTAATCCCATGCAAATGCCTCCTTATATTCATGCAATAACTTCATTAATTGTTGTGTTTCAGCATCTGTTAGATCGGGATTTATGTTTAATGTCTTGCCAGGTTCAATTTCAACTGTTATGCTTTTAGATGAGATAGTGGTTAAAGTCTGAGATGAGTCTTCAGATTCAATCTTTTCTTGCGTATCTGTTTCAAAAATTGCAGTTAATTGATTGTGTGTTTCAGCAATGACAGAAGAAGGTTCACAAATAAAATTATTAATTATCTCATCCTCTGTATTGTCTTTAAGAGTTAAAGCTTGTCCAATAGTTAGAATAGGCTGAACAGCATTATCATCATAATCCATCCATATAGAATCTTCATTATTAATTATTGGTGTAGCATGAGGATAAAGAGTAAGTTGTTTTGTTTCATAACCATTAGAAATTGTCATTGAACCAGATCTGCAACTGATAAAAGCATCGGCTGTGGCCAGCCATGGCCTTCCTAGAATTAAGGGATGTCCCCCCAGCTTTGTTTTAGTCTGCAATGCAACAAAATCAGCTGGGTATTTCCAGGATTCAACTGAAATAAGTAGATCCTCAACAACTCCTTTAGGTTTAATTGTAGAACGATCGGCCAACTCTAGAATGGTGGGTGTATCTCTGATTGTGTTATTCAGCTGTAACAATTGTGAAGTTTCAAGAGTCATTATGTTAATTGCAGCACCTAAATCTACCAGAACTTGGGGAATCATTGTTTTACCAATCTGAACTGTTACTGTAGGATGGCCGGGATCACCATATTTCACAGGAGGGGATTTTCCGGACATTAATGCAGACAAGTCCCCCATCACATGCACTGTAAGGGGGTCCTTGGTTTTCCTACCAGGTTTCTTGACACAAATATCCCTTAATGTTCTAGCATAAATTGGTACATCTCTTAATGCTTGTAAAAGTGGAATTTTAACATACAAATTTTGCAATTCCCCTAGAAGATTAAAAGCAGGTGTTTCAGCTGTTCTGGTTAAAACCAAACGCTCGGGGAATGGTGGTTCTGTTATTTCCACATTCTTGTTAGGAGGTGGTTGTGCTTTCTTATGTTTCTCAGTTTCCTCTTTATCAGAATCAGAAGAAGTTATGTCATCAATAATAGGCTCTACTATTTTTCCAGATCTCAAATGAATATCGTTACATTGCATAGTAGGAAATATAGGCTGATTCTGAATATCAATAACTTGCACAACTTTATTATTGGGGTTAGGATTTGGTTGCACAGGTAGCTGGGGTCTCATTTGGTTATTTGGCGGAGCATTTGATGGCAGAGGGAGTGGTTGTTGGAATTGAGGCAATTGATTTGGATACGGGAGTGGTTGACTTCTCCAATTTGAATTCCAAGGGTTAAAAGAAGATGGATGCTGTGAGGGCCAAGGAGTCCACATTGAAGGATCAACAAAGGGTGGGTTTGATTGCTGCATGGGTGGGAAATTCATTTGGTTGAAGGGTGGGTATTGCATTTGATTGAAGGGAGGGTAATTTGTTTGGCCAAAAGCAGAATAATTGTTCCAACGATTAAATGGCATACTAGGGTTCATACCTTGTCCTTTTGGTTGCCATTGTCTTCTTTGAGTTAGCAGGTAAACTGCTTCAGCTTCTTCTTCCGTTGGCTGCAATGCTGCCTTTATTCCTGGTAGACATGGACATTGTTTTGTCTCATGATCTTTCTCACAAAGGGTACAAATTGGTATTTTATCCATTGGGCATTCCCTTAGTGGATGTTTGTCTCTGCACTTCGGGCAAAAGACAGCCAGAGTTGCTTCTGCTTCGGCCTGCTTCTTCTTAACCTGCAAAGTGTCAATTTGTGAAGCAAAAGAACTTAACATCTCAGTTTTAAATTCCTCAAGTAAATTACCTATTTCAGCTCTTGTTGCTCCTCCATTGGCTGATTTCTGCACTCTTGAATAGGTGGAATCTCTTGTTCTGTTTCTTGCAGCTCCCCTAGAACACCTCTTAGCAAGTTCACAAATCTCATCATATGATTCCTTAGATATGTCTCCCTTGGCAAGCATGTTTAACATATCTAAACAATCATCCCTTAAACCTTTAAGTAATATTGTTTTGCGAATTTCCTTACTTATATTCGGATGATCAGATCTCTGTATGTTGTACTGCAACCTTTCTATATAGTCCTCCGGACTCTCATCCGTCTTTTGTGTCATATTGAATAGTTCATCCTTCTTTTCTCTCGTCCGGCAGTAGTCTTGATATTTAAGCAGAAATTTCTGTTTCATCTGCTCCCATGTTGTGATCACCTGACTTCCAAGGCTCATGAACCATCTTAAAGCATTCCCTTTTAAGGTGGCTAGAAACAGTTTCAACTTTTGAGCATTAGTAACATAATCATAACTCCTGCATAATATATCAAATTCAAAAAGAAATTCATCCGGATCCTCAGAGGATAAACCATGAAAGTTAGGTAAAGCAGACAATGGAATATTTTTCATAGGAGTTATCCCTGCAGGAAGATCACTGATAGGAAATCCCAAGGTAGAGAGGAAATTTTCATTCCTTCCTTCTCCTTCAAGATCTACACGTCCTCCACCAAAGAAACCATCATTGTTTCCTTCCATTGTTGGCTCTCCTACTGCACTTGCTCGATCGTCAAGATCCTCTATTGGCTCTTCAATGTTTTCCACTGATCGTCCAACGCTTTCTACGATTTCCTCAATGTGCTCTGCTGATTTACTAACACTTTCCTCTGACTCTCCAGCACTAACTGCTGGTTCTTCTATATTTTCAGGACCCACAACTTCCTCTGTTTTGTAATCTGATTGAGGGGAGTGCTGAAGTTTTGATTTTCGAGAACTCAATCTCTGTGATGATTCAGCCTTTGATACAATTTCGTCAATAAAAGTCTTTCTTCCTCCCCTTCCTTTGCCTTTGCCACCTGTGGGGTTAGTTTTCTTTTGGTTTCCGCGTCCTCTCATACAATCTGCACATTTAAAAAGAAAAGATTAATGCTTTTGAAATCTATAATTACCTTCCCCGGCAACGGCGCCAAAATGTTGGTCGCTTTAATTGTTTTCACAATTCAAGCTCCACATAAATTGTCAACCCGAGGAAGTCTTTTTATTCCAAAGATAATCACGCACTGGATATGCTCAATTTCAAAAGCAAGAACAATGTTGTAGTAAAAAGCCACACAATTACAACGTCTCTTGGTTTACACACTCTATTTAATCAAAGGCGGAGAGTCGATTAAGTTATAGCGAGAATTAATTTCTATGGATTACAATCTAAAACAAAGGAAAACCAATCTGCAAGGAAAGAAATCAATCAACCACAGCAGGAACAGGACCCTATTCCCTGGTGAGGAACTTCAGCACCTGATGCCTGACACTTGATCACACTGTATGAAAGATAACTTCAAGAGACAAGACCCTATTCCTTTGAACAGGAACCTTCAGCACTTGTTCTCTTGTTTCTAATCACACTGCAGGAAAAGGAAAGCAATGAGTGAGGGCAGGACCCTATTCCCTTATGCAGGAACCTTCAGCACCTGCCTCCCAACATCATACATTCATACAATCAATAGAAATGGAATTCTCAATTTCCAAGAGTGAATGCATTCAACATATGCAGCGCTAAAGAAACAGAGTATTACTAAACTGTGTAACTAGTGTCCAACAACAGAATTAAAGTAAAGTGCAAACAACATAAAGAAATAAACAAATTACAAGAACCAAAGGGTGAATCTTGTGAGGAAGGCGGGCCCTCTCCTTCTCACAAGATTCCCCGGGAGAAAGAATTAAATTGGAACGCTCAAAGGAAGGATTTATTCATCTGTCAAAGAAACTGTTATATTACAGATGGAGACTAGCTCCAGTTCTCACACAATACTCTCATGTCGCTTACAATAATTTTCTTTCTACTAATGATGATGTCTCCTCTTTATAAAGAGGAGACATATTTTACAATTTACATGAGAGCGAATCTATATTATCTCAAATCTGTTTTCTTTCCCAGAACAAGACTATTCTGTTCTTCCAAGAAAAGATGCTGTTACAACAGAGACAAC